>DWLS01004703.1:0-13597 GCA_018246255.1 Pachliopta kotzebuea | reverse complement strand
ATGTAAAATATACGTAACATTAAATAAACATAAAATAAACTATAAATAAAATAACATAAGCAATAAGTCAATATTTTCAGTGAGAAGGATGTATTGAGATCCACTATCGCGGACCCCGAGTTTGATTTCATGGACCCCCAAATTTTTTTTCGCTGACGTAGACCCCTTACAGGTTGTCATAGACCACTAGGGGTCGATATAGACCACTTTGGAAATCACTGGACTAAAACGACTTATTTAAGTTACATCAATAATTTCACTAGCTAGTGTGAGTTATTGTGTTTCGTTTATACATATAATGCTTTCATTAGTGTTATATTTAAAGAAATTATTAACATATACCTCTTCAGAAGATAAAAAGAAAACTCAAATAATTTTTAAATGATTGAACAGATTTTTTAAAATCATGGCCTACAGATTTTTAGCGCCCAATGAAAATCTGTTCAGCAATTAGGAAGCTATATATCTTGGATATGAAATAAGGTTATTATTTACATATTTTTACATCACTTTGGAATTATACTTCTTAAATTGTTGTATTATTTTTGATATATATTCATTTCACATTGTATCATCATTGTCAACTGAAAGACATTGCCAAATGGATCTCCAGCGGCAACTCGTGATTTTCACTAAACTACAACTACTTATTGTTATTGTAAATAACTGTAGTCTTTACAACAATTATTTTTCAGGAGCGGTCAGTACCCGGCAGGTCGCCATCGTGCAGCCGCAGAGGAGAGATACTTCTAATAGAATTGGTTAATATGTTTTTATCGTTATCATAGAATTTAGCGAATTGTTTAGACTGTTTTTTACTCAAAAAAAAAACTTATTATTATAGGCGAGAGTATCACTTGTAGATTAACGTTCTCAGCTTTTTATTGCTTTGTTGACCTATCTCTATAAAAAAAATTTGTTGTGTGCTATCAATAAACTATACATATTTTTTATTAACTGATCTATCAAAATTTCTCATAATGAAATATTCAATGAGAGAATTTATATACAAAAAAAATTGTCTTTATATTTGATGTTCATTATTACAGATACTACGTCATCGTCAACTGTGACTGTCGAAACCACCATAAGACGTCGGAAAACATCGAAAAGTGACATAGATATGAATACATCAACAGATAAAGCTGGAGAAAACAGAAGCAAAACTAAATCTCCCAGGAATTCGCAAGTTAATTTACAAAACACTACAAAAGCTACATTGTGGATTGAATCAAGGAAGACCAGTCCAAGAAAGAGTGTAAAAGAGAGCCCTTCCCGTCCCCAGGTAACGCCGCGGCGCGCTTTATCCGCGAAGAAGAGCACACCTTTGCGGTTAACTGTGCTGAAGAAAGCCCAGAGTGCGCACAAAATGAGAATCACAAAAATAGAAGCGCCTTCTAAAATAGGTACGCACTTGTTACTTTTAGAAAAAAATGTTTTAGTTCATTGAATTTCAGCTACCGCAGTCCTAATTCTGCCATTGAAAATTACTGAAACAAACTTGATATCTTGTCTTAAACCGATAAGCACAATCTGGTGCAGTGGATATCGTAATAACCAGCGCCACGTTTTTATGGACATGCAATAATTACTATCAAGTGAACGTGTCGGTCGGCTCATCAATTTGTTGAAAAAAAAAAGTAAATCATTGGCCTTATTATTATTAATATACCGCATATAAAAATTATCTTAAAAAAGTAAATATATTTAAAGTTTTAAAAGGTATGTTGTATGTTTTATAATCCATAAAGGTTAATGATTCTCATCAATCCCTCCAGGTTTTAAGAGGCGATGTGGTCTGTGATGGTAAAGCGCATCAACCTAGTAAATATCTGTTCACTCTTTCTTTAAATAAACTCATATCGTACTTGACCAGTTTGTCTTACGCGTCAAATGTAAAAGAGAGCGGAATTAGTTTTCCCAACGAACTTGTGCTTCTGGTGAGGAAAACCATTGCGAAAAAACCTGTGGTGTGTGGAAATACGACATCAACCAATCCGTACATTGGCAGTATGGTTGAAATCAACTCTCCTTGTATGAGAATTTCCAGAGTACTGCCAGTAGTGTAAAAAGTAAGAAGACTGTTTATTATATTAATTATTTATCTACACCAGATCATACAAAACAAGCAGCGATATTGTTAATGACGGGTCACACGCCACGCAAGAAGACGAGTCCTAAACAAACCGGAGTGAAGGCGCCTAGCTTCGTGGTCAAGAAACGCAGCCCTGTAAAGAGTCCTCGGAAATCCAATAGACAAACTAAGAACGTTTCAACCAATAGCGTAATAAACAAAGCCAGCTCTTCTTCGCCTTATAACTCGCGAAACACTACCAAGAAGTCCGATAGCTTATCGGTAAGTTTTAATTTTGTTTACCTACAGTAGACTGCTAACGTAGAACATGCGGTGGCGTATGTAAAGAGCGATCACACTTCATCTATAGCCTCATTGGCACTTAACACAAAATGAAATTGAGGTTTAGCCCAATTTCGATAAAAAGGCTGAAAATATCGGAGATGATTTTTTATTAAGCAGCATCTTTGCGTGAGAAATCAATATAATAATTTTACTTTAAATGTATCAAAGAAATATGTGACTTATTACAAGATGAATTTACTGCCAAATGTATTACTTCATTACATATTTTAAAAAAAAATTATAAAATTATTGATTCATACTGAATAAAATAAAATTTCAATGTTAAATTTCTTTTTACAGGTAATAGAAATACAAGATTCGGATATCCAGCAATCATCGTCGCTTGAAAGTGATCTTTCTGCAGCTACTACATCCAGTCACTCGTCGATATTGTCGAACCCAAAAAAATCTGCACTCAAAGATCCTGCCGCAAAAAGAAACTCAAAGAAAACAGATTCCATTAAGTTTGACCTCAGCAATCTCGAGAAACGGGCTTCCAATTCAATAGATGTTTTAACAGTTACTGATTCCACACAAAGAAGTGACGACGCTGAGTCGTTGGAGGACGACATTAGTTTACACTATCTGGATAGTTCTCCCGCAAGTTCACCATCGCCCCGAAAACCACTTTATTCGCGAAGCAGTAAAATATTAGAAAGGACGTTAGGGACGCCAATTACCAAGAACACTGATGATGAACAGCTGGTGGTAACACCTGAGTCACCACAATCAAGAAAGTCACTACGGGGAAACATGATGCTGCAAAAAGTTCTACAAAGCCCAAACAATACAGCAAATGACTCGCATAAAACAACGTCGTCTGATTATAGTTGGACTCGTCCAACAGTTTCAGGGAATAAAAACGAAACCTTAACATTGAGGCCATTGGATAAAAATAAAATGGAGTCCTATTCAATTGTGGACTTAGTGTCCAATGATTCAAGCCAATCTGTTTACAACTCTGTATCTGATATGAGTATGGTTCAGTTCAATACACCATTGACAAGCTCAGAGCACATGAGGTCGTTAAAAGCAGAGAACCTGCTGGCTTCAAGTACACCATTAAAGTACAATGTTATATCAAAAGCTGGAAGATCACAGAGTCTTATTCAACATCGCAGTTACAACACTAGTCCCGGTATCGTCTCCATAACAAATAATTTAACAAGACGTTCAAAATCTTTGTCTACGCCTGTAAATATTGCAGAAAGTGAATCTTTTGGTATAAATAGTGAATCAAATGAGTCACCATCACAGTTAAATATAAAACGTGGTTCAAGAGCTGCAAATGGTTCTAGAAAGTCATACCAAACAACAACAGCATCTGATAATTCCAAAGAAAATATGGGCAATAAAGTTCTTACCAACTTTAAATTGAGAAAGTCCTTAGCAACGCCAAAAGATAATGAAACTTTTATTGTTTCCGTGAAAGGTAGAAAGAATAAATCTGTATCTACTCCAGTTAATATCACTGGAACTGTAAAGAACATCCGAAAATCTAAAGCTTCACAACATACCGATTTGACTAATACTGACAAAATTACAAGATCTAAGAGATCCGGGACAAGAGGAAGCCCTCTGCAAACTGGTATGTCAACTCCAGAAAATCATAATAGTCCTGAAGACCTTGGAACTCCAGTGCTTAGAATCCAAAGTCTCCTGGATGGCACTGCAAATTTAACAATTCCGCGACAATCAAAGAAAGGCGTGGCAAGGATACCATTAGCGAGGAAAACGATCAGTGGTCGGTGGTCTACTCCAAGAAAACGTGATGCCGTTGTGCCTAAAATATATATGGAAGTCCCCAGGACCTCCTTACGACGATCACAAAAAATATTAGATATTTCTCCCAACCACGGTGACACAGATTTATGTCACGATGATGGAGACACAACCCCGAAAAGTGCAGTGAAACTGATCCAAGAGGGAGTAAAAAATAAACATTCAACAGCTAAGCAACCAAAGTCGAAAAGGTCGATTATCGATAATCTAAATGAGTCTGATATTGTTAAACAACTTTTTAATAGCCCGGTGAAGCGAAAGCTGTCGCAGAGTATGATCGAATTTTCTAGAAAGCAGTTTTTGGATGATGAGGCGACCCCTCATAAAAAGCTAACTAGGAACACTATTGCGCTAGTCGACAGAGCAACTGATGATTCATTAATGGAACAAACTCAAGCATTTACACCGGAAATTTTTGTTAGCCCCTTAAGTACACCGAGTAACAGCCCCAATCTCATCGGCTTAAAGCGTCTGTTTGCAAAAGGTACACCCGAAAATGATCTTCGCGATGTCAGAGGAGTTGGGAAATTGATGAAAACGCCAAGGAACAGAAAATTTGTTAAAAACGATTTGAGTGATGTGGCTGGAGTGAAGTTATTATTTGCAAGATCACCCAGAAACCGTTTGAGTGACGTACGAATCAAAAGCTTATTTGCGAAATCGCCAGAAAATAACCTAAAAAATGTTACTGGAGTCAGGACACTGTACCATTCACAAAGGAAAGATGTATCGCCCAACAACGATCTCCGGGACGTTGCCGGGGTTAGAAATTTGTATATGAACAAGAGTCCTCGTAACGATTTGCGGAACGTATCCGGTGTAAAGACAACTATCAGAGTACATTCACCTAAAAATGACCTAAGCGACCTCGAAGGAGTACGAAATATATTTCGCCGAGAGAAGGATGCAGGCGTTAACAATATAAGTGGAATCGAAGAACTATTCAGCGAGTCGCAGCAAGCATTCAGTTTGATCGATACGAATGCTGAAAGTTCTTTTGACCTACTTATTGGTAAACCGGCGGTAAAAGCTTATCCGAAGGCCAAAAGCTTAACCGACACATCCGTACAGAATAAAAAAGTACGTCAGGGGCTATCTTTACAAACGTCATTTAGTTTAATAAATGATGACGTAGAGAACTGGTTAGAAAATGAACTTAAGAAACGCATGCACACTGCTGGCTGTAGTACACAATCCCCTAATGACAGTGAAAATAATTTGCCATCATCTTCAAGTTCTGATAGAATTCTAAGAAAAAATACAAAAGACAACTCTAGAAATAAGTTACATCTGATTACACCAACAAAGAGTAACAACACATTCGCAGAAGATCCCCAAAGTATTTCTAGCCAATCAAAAACGTCGACAAGAAACTTAGTGTCTAAAATTAACACATCAGTAAGAAAATCTAGAACAATCAATGAAGTAACATCTTCCCAAAGTTTAAACAAATCTAAAAATAAGACTTATCTGTCTCGAGAGCTTCTTAAACTTGCCATAGATACAGTAGAGGGCAACACACCGGTACTCTCTAGTAGGATAAGAAATAGCTCATTGAACAAAGTTACAGAACTGAAGAAATCCACTTCGGAGATATACGGAGCGCACACTTTGCCAATTAAGAAGAGATCTCTTGTCGACACATCCAAGAGAAGTAGTGAGAAGAACACGTTACCTATAAAGAAGAGAGTAGTGGTGCACTCTACGCCGGTCAAACCCAGATTGAACGTAACCGCCAGCACCTTAAATGCAACTGATATCGGCAACGTGTCCCCCATAGCGGCCACGAACGAAACTGATGAACTCAATACCTTCCAAACAACAGGCAACAGCAATAAAACTCCACAAAAACAGTAAGTTTAAAATTACAAATTGTACTTTTTTTTATTGTTTATGCTAAAGAATGTGATTATTACCATTGTTTTCTTCATTATAAGGTAAAATTACGATTTAGTATCAATCTAAATAGTAATAGCTGCACGAGCATTCTGAACATGCTGCGCGAACATGCAGGACATTCTGAACTTGTATATAAAATCATTACTTTGGTATTCTAATATTTATTATAAACGAAGTTTCGTAAATCTTTAATAAAAGTTAATCTATATGTGGTCCGCTAAGAAAAATTAGAAATTAAATTAGCCCGCCCATTCATTAAAAAGGTTGCCTACACCTGCTGTAGACCATCTAGTTACCACTAGTATTGTTTTTGCTGTCAAAGAGCAGTGGGTAAACATTACTGTTTTGGTTTATAAGGTGCTGTAGTCTCTGTCGTCCTAACTGGCGCGCCATGTTACTGCCTCAAAAAAACACCATTAAATGGTAAAATTCAAAAATTATCATTGTGTTATATATTTTCAGACAAGATTTATCAAGTGACGGTCCAAAAGCGACACCAGTGCGTTCGAGGAAAACTAAACCACATCCTAAAGATGTTCAAATTGAATCCCAGTCAACACAACCCTCTCCAAGAAATAAAGAAACTGATACATTTAGCCCTATCCAAACAAGAAGAACACGTCTTAAAACTAAAACAAGTATTGGACCAGTGAATGTAAAAAAAGGCAGAAAGTCGATAGTAATCAGTAAAAAATCTCCAGATTTTAGACCAAATATAAATGAAACTGGTGCTATCGTTAAACTAAATCCTACAACGAAAGTATTGAAAAGAAAAAAAACTCAAGAAGTATCACCTGACGACGCAGAGAGTATAATTAAAAAAACCAGGCGCAAGAATGTACAAAGTGAAGAACCAGTGGAGAATGAACAAACTAATGCTTCCACTTCAAACCAAAAATTAATTAAAACTAGATCCTCAAGGAGACAAAGAGTTGCTATAGATGAAATTTCAAATAAAGCGACTAGAGCGAAAGCATCTAATGTTAACAAACATTCTCCTCAATCAAAGCCTAGATCCAGTAAAAACAGTAAAACAAATGCTTCAGATAACTCATCAGAAGCAAGGTTACGGAAGACGCGCAGAACAGTAGCTGAAGTTCAAGTAAATAAATTAGAATTTTCGAAACAAAAGAGAAACAGTAAGAAATTAACACAAAATGGAGAATCCACAGAGACTTCCCAAAATTCTAAAACTTCGGGTAAATCCATACGTAATAAAAAAGGAGTTTTTGAAAATCTAACAATGGAAAGTAAGAGAGCAGAACAAATTAAAGAGAATAAAACTAATTCAAGGATAGGAACAAGAAATGTTACCCAGATTTCGCAAGATATGATCCAAGCGGGCGTATCACAAAAACGCTCGACTAGAAAAAGAGTGGTTAACAAAAGTCCAGTGGTGAAAACGGATGAAAAAGATCAGACTGGAGCTCCAAACCCTGTTACAGTTAAAGAAACCATAGAAACTGCATGTAGAGGACGTAAAAGAAAATTGGAGAGCCAGAAGTCTGCCGAGGAGCATTCAGCTAAAATGATAAAATCCGATGTTCATGACGACGTCACCAAAAGTAATCGTAGGAGAAAAGTTGAAAAAGAATCTCTAGAAAATAACGTGCCCAACACTAGAAGTAAACAAATAAAAAATAGTAATAAATTGGAAACTAATGAAAAGTTGACTGTGAGACAATCTACAAGGGGCAATCAAGTGGGCAACAACAATCGTGGAACAATTAAAACTAAGTCTACACAAAATACAAATACAAAAAATAAAACTGCTGTTAGAGAAGAAAGTGCAAAAAGTAAAATAGAAAATAAAAGAAGTACTACAAATACTAAACCAAAGCCTCAAAAGAAAACTGAGGAAAATGTAACAGAGGCAAAGACTTCAAGAGGAAATAAGGTGAGTCTCTGTCGCATCTGGAATATTACCAGAATGCTTTCTTTTACCAAACTTTTGTCTTTACTGTTTCACTTTGAACTAAATCCAATATAATAATGGAAGATACATCAATTAGTGGTTAATAAAGTTAACTAGTTACATAGAGAGCTTTGATGGTAAAGGTTACCACCACTATATGACTTGACGATGTAGAGGATCATAATTAAGGCATATCATTTTGATAATTTTACTATACATGTTTATATTTACAGACATCAGAACCGGCAAAACCTAAGACGAGACAACAAAAGAGGAAAACGGACAATAGTGTCACCGTGTCTGAAGGTGAGCGGAGTATACACAATATTTACACTATAAAAAAAAGTTAAATGCTACAAGGGGTAATACTATTATATATCTTGAATTAATAATTCATCTCAGTTGCGCCGGAGTCTTCCAAGAGGAGCGTGATTGGCACACGGGTGACGCGGGTCACTCGCGCACGCGCAGTGGTCGACGAGATCGATGGTGAGCTCTACACTTTTAAAATTAGGGGTTTCACTGTTTTTTAACGGGATGAACTCTGCACCGATTGCAACAAAGACGCTCGTGATTAGTTAAGATATTTATCCAACACTGGATTGCGCTTCTTTCTCAAAGCACAGAATGATGGTAACGATTCCCATTGATCTCCCTTGCCAGAGGCCGTCTAGACAGGTACCACCGCAGCTCTTGCAGCCGATAAATATTAATGAGAAAACATTACTGTACGTACATGTTTCGGTTTGAAGGTTGACGGTATGCTAGTGAAATTACTGGAATAACGAGACTCAACACCTTTATGTATGACGAGCGTAATGTGGTGATGTATATATCATCTTAACCAGCGCCACGTTTTCATGTTGTCATCAGTTAAACACCTTGTACGTCTCATCATCAACATTATCATTTGAACCGATGGACGTCCACTGCTGGACATAGGTCTCTTGTAAAGTACCTCACAAGATTTGCCCATCCGAGTTGGGTTGAGCGGTTGACCTCTTCATCATTAGATGAACGTCTCCCTTGTTTTGTCTCCACGATGTAAAAAAAAAATTGAGAGCGCGCCTTTTCGGGACACAGCCCGAACAATTATTTTCAAACTGATTAGTTTAAAAAATTTTTTTCATCAACAGGTCAGAAGCCGGCGGCTCGCAGTCGGCGCAGGTAGCACGACACGAAAACCAGTGCTTTTTATCCGGTGCGTGGTAATAGTTGTTTTATTAGACGCTCAACTCAAAAGAGAGGTTTCATTTTAACTTGTGTAAAAAAAATATCTCCTTGTCCAATGTCATAGTTCCCAAAGTTGCTGCATCGTGAGTAGCCAGCTTATTCGGGATTAAATAATAACAATGTGTTTTCTTTTTCTCCAACGAGCTAACATTTGGCATGAATTTCACGTGCATTTAAGTATCAATGAGACTGAAGATAGGTGATGCCTGTTCACTCATAATTTCTGGCAGAAATGGCAAATGGACTAGCAATGATGTTAACTAAACAACCAGATTGGATAAGAACCTAACCTCCACTTTTGGCCCCAGACCGTCGCAGTGATAGTGTAATAAAGTACACCCTGCTACAAGGACAATTAAAATTATATATCATCAGTAGTTAACAGATGTCCACTGCTAGACATAATAGATAAGCCCCCAATAATGGGAGGGATTTGAGCCATTGTCTACTTAGTTGGCCCAATGTGGGTCGGTAGGGCAATTACATATCAATGAATAATAATTAAATGTAATCTTTTTTTTTTTTCAGAATGGACCCAATGGAGAACGACTATAAATTTATATTGAGAGACCCATATATCCCAACAAGGACGTCCTAAGGCATACGCATTTAGAGACCACGGGTACAATAAAAAAATAAGTTGATTTAGATACGAATTTGCAGTACAAGTTACTTTAACGTTAGTGATAACTGTATTTTTTATAAGGACTTATCTATTGTACACTAATAGGATTTTGATTAGGAGTACAGATTGTTTAGTAGTTTTTGCTTTATCTATGCATAGATCAATAAAGGTTTTTTTTTTTATTTGACGGGACGAGGGGGATCTTCAAAAAGACAATTCTTAGGCAAGATTATTACAGAAAGTTTTTTACGCGATAGAATCAGTGATCCTGCCATCATTTAGGTGAGGTCACCAGGACCTCTAGAATGCAACGATAGAACCCTGAGATTGTCCATCTTGGAACCACAAAACAATCGTCCCCTTCAAGAATTGGGGGTAATGAAGACCTGCATCCATACCATTACCCTAAGACCCAATAAGTTACTTGAGTAGTTTTTCTTAGTAATTTTCTTTACTGTCATTTATTACCGCCATAAAAATACTTTATTGCATCTCTCATTGAGATTACTTTTAATATAATCAAGATGACAATCCTCACTTCAGTTAATTGAATCCGATAGAGCTAGACCTTGTGGATTTCATTACAAAAGTTCTTCAGTGGACATCCACCAATATAACTCTTTTCTAAAGATTATTTTGTGTTGTAATTTGATCATTGTCATCATGATCATCATCATTGTTACAGCTTATTTTGCTTTTGTAGTTTGATAATTAATTGTAATTTTGTGGTTTTTTCAATTTTCCTATAAAATTTTTGTTTTAAAGTTTAATCTTTGGTATAATGTTGTCTTAATTACAAAGTTAAACAAAACTTATTATTTCATAGTGTCAATAATTTAGGTAACAAAGTTGAAATTTAAGAATTTTTGTTTTGCTTAACTAATTACTGATTTAGGTGTTAAGTGGTTTGTGGTGTTAAAACTTTTTGAACTGGTACAGACGCCGGCAAGTTTTCCACTGCTTTGTTGTTCTCACGAACGAGGTGAACCTCAGTTCTCAAACTGGGGACATTAATAACTTAACGATGGTGACTTGTGCGTGTGGTCAATCGCACAAATCCTCGTATATATACACAAGGTTAAAATGTATGGCAACATATTTGCTTTGTGATTTAGTTAGTTTTTATATGTAGTGTTTTTTTTTTATGTAAGGTATTATCATCATCATCATTAATAATTATG
Organism: Pachliopta kotzebuea; assembly: GCA_018246255.1. NCBI lineage: Eukaryota > Metazoa > Arthropoda > Insecta > Lepidoptera > Papilionidae > Pachliopta > Pachliopta kotzebuea. The sequence continues at coordinate 2,543 of DWLS01004703.1, read as the reverse complement.
TTACGGTGTATTTAAGTGCGTTAAAATCTTTTAAGTGATAACGGGAACAATGTTTAAGATGCCGGTTGCCTTCCTGCGCGCGCGCTTGTCTTTTGTTGATTAATAAACTACAGTAGAGTATATTGATTTTTTATTTATTCAAAAATATTAGTTGATGCCAACACTTGATCTAAATTTCACTTGGTGTTAAGTCACAATAAAGCGTTATCATTTAAAATCCTCTGGCTTTATTTGTTGACAGCGGATTCAAATAGCCTTACTACCAACTAAACTCCCTAGACCGCTGAATCAAAGTAGGGACTTTTATAATATACAAAAAACCTTATTCGACCATTTATTACATTAATGAAAAGCGCAATTTACAAAAATAATTACTAAATTAGAAAGATTATTACTATGCTTTATATACAGATAATAAATTTATACATTAATAATTCAACAATGATTACTGTTTTTTACTAGAAATTATTTATAATCTTAGTGCTTACAGTAGTTGTGTGTATTCTAAACACGGAATAGTGACAAATATCTGACAGTATATATATTGGAATCAACAGTTATCAGGTCGAAGGTCTACCTGGCAAGTCATCGCTGGGCTTGGGTCTATGTTCAGAAGTGGGCTGAAATTATGATAATTAAGATTTGGAAAGGGTGAATATTATAAAGCATCAGTACGGCGGTTAGCGCGCAGGGGCCCCGCCACGCGGAACACAGTCGGCAGCAGCGACTGAGGACAAACAACATGGTATAGTCTGCAATTTACTCAAGTATATACAAGAAATTGTCTACTGGTGGTGAGTCTCTGTCGTAGCAGACCGTGTAGGTAGGTACCACCGCAGTTCCTATTGCAGCCAACATACCTCTATGATCCTCACCAACCCGCATTAGGCCATTCTAGTGGGGCTCAAATTTCCATACTATTGCGGGGATGTTTAAATCCAGCAGTGGACGTCTGGTCGTTGAAATGAATAATAAAACGAATGATGATGAATGAGTGGTAAGTGTAAGTGGAATAGACCCAAGTTTTATGTTACAAAGTACGTAACTACTTAAACAACAATGCAGTTACCTGTACGGCTGCGAAGAGCACCGGCGCGTCTGGTGGCAGGACTGCGTGCAGTGTGCGCAGCTCAGCGCCTCCACCACCGGCAGCCTCCAACACGAACCCCTTCACGCACTTGAGCACCAGCTCGGCGCGGCGCATGCACCACGCGGCCGTCATCTCCTGAACAATCCCATTAGTATTACTAGTTTTTGCAGTACGGAAAATGTCTTTAAATTCTCGAAGCACTAAATAAATAAGAAGTCACCTGATAGTAAGGGATACGCCCATCTATAATAAAATGGCGTTAATTTGTATGATAAACTCTACTTCACGTCCTTTTTTGGTACCTAACCAGTCTTCTATATGAATACTTTGGTAGCAGGAACCCATTTCTACTAACTTTCATCAAGATGCCTTGGACTCACCTCGGTAATCTCATGCCTCAGCAGCAGTGGTATGGAGATGGTTGTGACGTCATTGCAGCACGCCGCCTTCAGGATGTTGCGCAGGCCCAGTATCGCGGGGTGACGCGATGTTATGTCGCCTGCGATACACATACAACTACATGCTCATTTTTATATTGATTGATCTCGGTGGATATACTGCTGTTTTTTTTATGATTTGACATAAACATTTCAACATAGCGAACAAAAGATTTATTATTTATATGACGTTGTTAAAAGAAAACCAAATGTTTTTGGCAAGTATATATGCGATTATCTCTCCATATATTTCCGTCCATCTCCTCGATCCTCCCCTCATCCTTTTCCCTCGGCCTTCTCGTCTCTACTATACGTTGCTTATATATTTCAACTTGTAGTTCGGATCCGCAAGCCCAAGGACCGAGGAAGCCTTCATGGAAATATTAGTGGCTGAGGGCGACGACTTCTCCATACAAGAAAATGTTTTGCGCATCAAAAATTTGATAGTAAACTAAATAGGATTTGTTAAACATTGACATGAATGAAGTCATCATCTCAATCGATGACGACTACGTCAACTGCTTGAGTAAACAAATTGAATTGGTTGAAAGCTAGTTGAGCTGACCTGACTTGAGCGAGTCGTCCACCACGAGGTGGAACACGACGTGTGCGTCTAGGTTGCTGTGGCGCGTTACGTACACGTCACCGGGGCGGAGCGCCCGCCGCGACTTGCCCGCGCCCCCCGCCTGCTGCGCACGGTGCGCATTGCGCCGCTGCGCCTGCGCAACACAAATGCACTGATTGAAATAATAGATAACAATACATCAGAGGGAAACCAATAACCTTAACAGGCTAGAAATGCTCATCAATTATTATCTATTTTTTAATTGCTTATTATACAGATCTCTCTACACACTAATAAGATACAACAAAACTTTTTATTATAATTTAATTTAAACATTTAATTTTTAGAGAAAAACGAAAAATTATACAATACACAATACAAATATACTTTATTGTGCACTATCACAGAGTTACAAAAAAAAAGAAAGTACATAAGGATTTTCACAAAAGGC
>DWLS01004702.1:0-13597 GCA_018246255.1 Pachliopta kotzebuea | reverse complement strand
TTCATACAAACCTTATCAGGTTTAAGAAATCTAAGAAAAAAAAAACTATGTAATTTTCTTTTGAATAAAATAAATAATAAAAAAAAAATTTCTTTCTATAATGATATCATGACTTTTGTAGCTTTGACTAAAAAAACAATTTAATGAAATGTATGTTATTTTATATATAATATTCATTACAAATCTATTAGGTTTAGGTAGAAATATGTATAGTTAAACTGTTGGTAAATCTAGTGTTAAAACAGTATGGAACTTTTACAGATAGAGGAGCTGAAACCGGGAGGAGCTAACATTCCAGTCACCGCAGAGAATAGGATAGAATACATACACTTGGTCGCCGATTACAAACTGAACAGGTTTGTTATAATTGCCTGTATATATTTAAATTTTAACCAAAGAAGGTACGTTATAATGCGTATACAGTCCTAGCTGGGAAAAGATTTCTTTCGGCGATATTTAAGTCTGGCTAAAAGCAGAATGTTGTTTGAAGATGTTATTTAATTTCAGACAGATAAGGTCGCAGTGCAATGCGTTTAAACGCGGTCTGACCTCTGTGGTGAACGCTGAGTGGCTCCGGATGTTCTCGAGTAGAGAGCTGCAGCTTCTCATATCGGGGGCGGAGGTGCCGATAGACATTGAGGACTTGAAGCGAAATACGCACTATACTGGTGAGGTGACACTATCAATCAGGCTATATCCTATACGCTTCTCAAGAAGAACAAACTATTCAATAAGAAACAACAGAATCGTTGTACCCTATACACTGACTAATAATAATGGAGTGCTAGTTAGGATGTTTACACAATGCTCAATTATGCTCCTAGCTTAGAGGTATGTACTAAATAAATCGTAACATACTAGAATTATTACTAGGTGAAGTACATTGTCATATTGAAAATAGTCTTTGTAGCTTGTTAATTTACCGGGCAACGAGATTTAACATCTTATATTTAGTCTACAACAAGCAAAATTTTGTGCAGAATTCATCACTGATCATCAGGTGAAGGTCTTTCTCGTATCGTCACTTCGATATCATTTTTTAAATGTGTCATCATAATTACAAAATGCACTTTTTGCCGCAAGGTGGATTTTCTGCGACTCATCCAACGGTGGAATGCTTCTGGAAAGTTGTGGAAAACTTTACAGACGATCAGAGGCGGCAGCTACTTAAGTTCGTGACCAGCTGTTCCAGGCCCCCATTGTTAGGTTTTAAGGTACATTTCAATTTTCCAAATGTCCGTTATGTAAAAGTTTATTATTAATATATGCATGTTAGTGATTGTAACATTCGCTTTTTATCAATTTGCTAGTTTTTCAAATCGAAATAAACCTCAGTGATGCTTTTAAACCACAGTAGTTTACAGATTCAGTTAGCACATTATCCGTCACAAGTATGTATTACATTTTTTTAATGATTTTTTATGTTGTTTATAGGACTTGATCCCGTCATTCTGCATCCAGTCCGCCGGCTCCACAGACCGGCTGCCAACCTCGTCGACCTGCATGAACTTGCTGAAGCTGCCTGAGATCCAGTCTGAGCAGGTGCTCGCCGAGAAGCTGCTGTACGCGATTCAAGCAGGCGCCGGTTTCGAACTTAGTTAAATTTGTGTAAGTTAAAAGTTACCTAATACTTCATCAGATAGATGGAAATCGCTTATTTTCAACGTTTGATTAAGCTGATATTATTGGAATGTTTTTTTTTGGATTCTTTTTATTTGATTTTAAGTATTCTTTAACTCTAGATTTACCAGCTGTTTAACTATATCTATTTCAACTACAACCTAATATATTTGTAATGAATATATATACAATAATACAAAGTTCATGAAAATATTTTTTTATTTAAAGCTACAAAAGTCATGACATTTTTACAAAAAGAAAATATTTCATGCGGAAAGAATTTTAAATTGAACATGCAGGAACAGTCAATTTGTTCCGTCTGGTAAATCTAGTGTTAAAGGATCTAAATGTTACATCCCAAGGCATCTGAATCCGTGGTATAGAAGCTGTTATTAAAATTTATTTTTACGGATAGCTGGTCTCTTTTGCCGGAGACCATCTCATATGTAGGTTATAATGAAGCGCCTGTTTCTCTTGCCAAACTGGATTGTGCAAATGTTACTGTCTTGCAGTTTAAGAGGCGTAGCTAGCTAGTAAACATACTGGGGTAACGAGACTTAACAATATGGTGGTGAGTATCATGATTACTATCGCATCAATATTACAAGCCTATCTCACCATTAGCTTAAAGATAAAAAGATGTTTTAAATTTGTTTTCTTACTTTCAGGTACAAGAGCTGTGGAAACTAGATTATTTACACCTATTTACTCATACAAATATAGTTTTACCGATACTATTGTGTACTGAAAGTAAATCTCATTGTGATAATGCTAATCTTTTGCAAATGCATTTTTTTGTGTAAATAAATGTTACTCCGAATTTCTCCGTGTGCTTTTATTTATATGTCGATGATAACAGGATCAATTTACTATATATTCCATAGATTGATGTTAAAAAATAGTAGACCCAAAAAAAGGTACCATTACATAATACGAATAATCCGTTATTGTTTTGTACCATAGATAAATGTAAATGTTACTTAGACGTAGGGTTGTATTGAGAAATACGTCACTCGGTTTAAATTTAAATAGAATAGTGATGTTAAGTATTTTTTTATATTTATTTTAAAATAGTCGAACTCTTGATAGCCTTGGGCTGTGTTGTGTCACCTCACTGTCTTATAATCGGTAAAATTGTGTCAAATTCAAAATTATTATTCTAGTAAATGTGTAATAAAGTTGTCGAACAGCAATTGATTTTTATTACATCTCGTCGCTTAACTTACACCAATTTTTATTTTTTTTCTGCTGTGTATTACGTTTAGTTCATTTTATTTTTATCAACGTATTATTAATAGCTTTCTTTTGCCTTATTTTCCATTTTAAAAGTCTGTATTGAATTTTCATTTCACACATGTATTTTATTTATTTACAGATTTAGCTTTCTATCCTTTAAACCATTCAATTAAAAGAGCGTCCAATAAAGCAGTAAAAGAAAAATGTGTTGAATCATACAATTCGTGTTTTTTTTACACAAACAATTTACTTAGGCTTAGTCAGTTTAAGTTTTAATAAGAGATGTACTTGCAATTGGATGTGTATAGCCGAAGGTCACTCTAAGTGGCTTTCTTTGGGACAGAGGCCTATGTCTAGCCGTGGACTGCCACAAGCTGTTGATAACGATGACACATTCTTTTTATTTATTTAAAGAATTCACGGGGGAAGCAAGACAAACGCATGATAGCAAGTGATACGTTAGCTCGTAAAAACTTGTCCATACTTTAGATTACATACACTACATCACATTGTTCTTTCGCGTTGAGACTAAAAATGATAATGAATTATTGATATTTTGCGAAAAAAAAGCCGTTGCACTTAAGTCGATAACAGCGACTGAATAAAATCGGACTGACGAATAGCGTATAAGGCGTTAACAGAAGAAACGGTTTGAAGATATAAAGGAGTAGACACTTAAATACTAAATTAAAAAGTTAATTTAATTAAAAAAACGTTTGATCACAGCATGGCTGAAATATAATGTTATTTTTATTTTATTCAACCTATTTTACTAACAACGTGTGACCACGTATACCTAGTAATACGTATTTACTTACAGACGTAGCGATACGCAAAAGTTTTAATAGATATGAGAGACGATTTTAATTTTATGTTACGTTCAAATGACATGCAATTAAATGGAATAGTAATTATTACTACGATACTATCTTCAAAATCTCCTATATTTAATATTATGATTAATACATGTATAAAAATGTAACGAAAGACCTGAAAATTGCAGTAAATTACACTGATAGGACATGTCATCATCTTAAAAACTGTAGAAAGATACACTATTTCAGTAATTCTGATTCAAATACTGGAAGAATATTTGTTCAATAGATTCAGGTTTCAGCGGATAGTATGGAATGTTGGTACAGATCCTTAACGGTAATAAAATCAGATTCGTGATAGCATTGGCTTTTAAAATAATGTACGGTTGAGCTTAACTGTGAAGTAATGATAACCATGCAATACTAAAACAAAGGAGAGACTATTATTATGTGGTTATTTAACAATATATAAATTACATATGTAATAAGTAACCATGAACTTGTAGCTGAAAACTCATCAATAACGAGCATTAATATTGGCTTAGGTGCATTCATCGGTTCCAATGTGGCCGCAACTCGCCGCCATTAGCGCTTTGACAGTTGCAATCAATCAGGTCTGATGAATGAGGTTCGCGAGGCGACGTGCGTGCTTACCCCGTGTGAGGTAGCCCGTCTATCATGTAACACAGCCGCCAATAATACTATGCTCTTTGGGACAATCCTGATCGGGAACTTAAAATTTCATAAAATGTACACGCATACAAAATATTAAAGTTAAACTTTCCCTGAAATGCAAGTTAATCTTGTAAATTATTATCGGAGACTATCTACGTAGGTAATACCGCAGCTTCATTTGTTTTCATCAAATATTATTATGCAAACACTACTGTGTTAGTTATAGAATTAACTACAGGCAATGAAAATAGGCGTTTTTCAAGACAAGCGCTAAGTGGCGCAGTATACCTTATCTTACCTAGCCGGCATATATCATAATATGAACGTTTTGTTGATCTTAACTTTTTTTTTTAACAAAAAAATCTGTGTATAACGAGTATTTCACAGAAAAATACTTTAAAAAATTTGTACCATTGAAAATAATTGTTATGGAAGAACTTTATAATCGTTTGTTTTTTAATTTTTTATAATCCTGTATGATTGTTGTTTGTCTTATTCCTTTATTAATAATCCTGTTTTACGTTGTGAAAATTTGGTGACATCATGACTAATCATGCCCAACGGACAGTTCTTACTGCTTAGTCATTTTCCATGGCAGCAATATGAGCCGCAAGAAGCGTTGCGCAATTGCAAGTCCATTGGGGATTGCATTACAGTGAATGTTACTTGCCAACGAATGCATTACCATACAGTAAAACATCGATCCTGTTATTTCTTCATACTTCCTTAACATACAAAACGGTTTTAAGTTTGAATATAATATTAAATTTTATTATTATATCATATACTTTATAATATATACGTGAATATTGCTTAAGTGGTAAAAAAGTGTAGTTTGGTTATATGTGAATATTGCAGATAGTTTATCGTAGCAAATTTGGCTGAATTTTAGACTCAAGCAAATGTTTAAATTTAATACACGCAAACTTTAATATATAGTTATATACAACTTGTTAACGAAGGTTTGCCTTTGAATAAATTACTGTACATATATAGGAGGCCGTTATGTGAAAGTTTTATTGATCCTAACGTGTTCTACGTAAGGCAATAGTGAATCATCTCCGGCCGGGCCACCGAGCTCGCGGCCTTTCGATTCAATGCCAATGAAATTGAAAAGATTAAACGTTCGTCTGGTCACTCTTAATGTGAATCAAATGGTAGGGTCATATTTTAACATACTGAATAGGCGGCTGTTGTGATTGTTTTTTTTTTATTTTTAATAATATTTTGCTCGTGTGATCGTGGTCTTAAAAAAGGTGTTGCAAATATGTGCTAATTCTTTTATCGTTGCACGATAAACATTATAAGACTGAGACTAATAAAATAAACAACTGAAGCTTTCTTTGCCCATATGCTGCTATGAAAATATTGTCAAAAAATATTATTATATATATCTAATTTCGTATGTAATAAAAATATAACAAACCTGTTTAATACACAGTGTATTCTCACATGAAGTAATAACACTGCTAGTACTTGGATTGCCTTAAAGCAACTTGAAAATGGTTTAAATAGCCTTATATAAGAAAAATCTATGAGGAATTCATGTTTTAGATTAAATGTTATAACGCGTTAGGCATCACACTGTTCAATTCTGTTTCCTTAAAGAAATATGAAGACAAGCCTTTTCAGTTATGATCTACATTCATATATGATGATCAATAGGTTTAATAATTTAGTTGCAAAGCGGACATGGTTAGACCTCAACGCATTTATAAATGTATCGGCCCGTGACAACAGTCCGTATTAGCAAACTGGCCACGCCATTTCTGTTGTCACCTGACCGTCTTACCAATTCGCTGAGCAGCACGAGGCATTCGCAACATTGTTCACACAACCGCGTAGACCATGGAAAGTAACCCAACCCTGTCAAACGGTTGCTGAATTAAAAGAAAATTAAACGGTTACGTAGTGTGAACAATACATATACAATATTGACGGTAGAGAGTTTCAGAAAATCTATTAGTTTTTGACTAAAATCTAAATATTTTAAACAAAATTCCCTCCTTCGTTATTTTTAAGAAAAGAGCTAAACACCGTTCATCTTCGTATCTAGTTGCATTTTTTATATATTATGTTTGCAGAATGCATATAATTGAATATATTTTTTTTCAGATCTATGTACTACAATGTACGTATAGATTTGAATTTGTATACATATATTTCTTTAAATATTATTCACGTATGGTACACTTACACATTTATTATTGTTTATCTTTTATGAATGTATGCAGGAGCTCTTTTAAGATTAAGATTGTCTTTATTATACACTTTTTTAATTTTATTTTTATTAATTTGGATTTTCTTCAAAGACCGTGTAGGTAGGCAACACCGTATTCCTTGCTTAGGTAGACTAGCTGTATGTGAATGGGTAGTTGTGTAAATATACTAACTGGCAATCTATTGTTATGAGCAGATCCATTACTATCAAATCATTCTCGACTCGTCACTTCGATGGTATAAAATAATACTTTCTGTTTACTCACAGCATCGACACGGTAAAGTGCGAACCATAAAAACAAAGTAAGCACATAAATTGCTCAATTTCGCTTTATGTGATCGTGTCCACAATGTGTGATTGAGGCTCACCGGTCATTGTCCACGTGAAATCACAAACGCTGTGTATCATTTGCTGGGACAGCGGCAAGAGCCGTATCATACGACACTAACTATAACAATAGACATTTGTTATAATCATTTTCCATTACATATTTCGACAAACCATAAAAGTGCGACAAATACAATTCTAACACAAATTAACACACAAAATTAATGAAATCCAATTTATGTTCAAAAAATTGATATGTTTAAAGAATTACTTTCAGTACTCATTTATATATATATATGTACTACAATATATAAAATCATTGGTGAACAGCAATTACATTTCTTTTTTATAGATTGCGTTCTACAAAGTCTATCAATATGGATGTCGTTTATTATACAGTGTGATAGTATATGTAAAATCATACATACATATTCAATGATCATAAGTTTTCCATATTTCAGAAATAATATATTTATTAAAAAAAAATATTTTAGGTCTTACGTAAAACGTAAGAATATAATACGAGTAACTTTCTCTCTGTTTATTTTTGCAAATACAAACAAAGTTTATAAAGTACATTATGTTATGAACCTCGTTTACGTTTATCATTTAAATAATACGGATTACAAAAAAATGGTTTTCGTAGAAGACACAGTAAGGTGATTGTATTTCTTTCTTACCTTCAATAAAGTTGTTGTTCGTGTTTGTGTGTTAAGACTTTACTATTTTCGTCGCGGGTGGCCGCTACGGTTCTCGGAAGGTCATCAGGAGGCTTTATGCATTGCCTAGGAGCTCGTAAACGTTTCTAGGGTCCATAATTATGGACCTACCACCACGTCTGTACAGCGGAAAGAGCGGTACAGCGGAAACGTAATAAACAACTCTTGCTGCAGAAAATGGCAAATGGACATAACATATACATGTACTACATTTACGAGATATTTTATAGTACAATACATAAGATAAGACATGAAAGCAGAATGTTGAGGGAAATTTATGTAGCTGGGGAGGGAGAAAAAATAAATAAGATCTTTAGAAATTTTCGGAAGGGATAATAATTTTACGCAATAATATTTACTTTCAATGTATCATAAAATAAACAAACGTTACTATTAAGTATCTCTTTTAATAAAAACATACGAATGTACTAAAATTGTTTATGTTTTACATTTTCTTAGGTATTTTAATGAAATGATGCAACAGATATCGTTTGAATGTTGTTGATAAGAAACCATTGTGCAGCAAAGTCTATGGTTTGATATTCATTGAAACTGTTTTAAGTGGGCGTACTAACAATGGCAGTGTCGTACCTGCAACATTGCACGCACATGGATCTATGCATTAATCAGGTCCTAAGCCAGCAATTGCAATAAAATTTCTCGTAATGAAAATAAACGAATAACTTAAAATATTTTATTTCCTTTTTAGGAAAAATGTGCAAAATGACCACAAGATTTTTTCGGTGGCGATAAATATAATAATGAAGTGCTAATTAAATGGACTATAAAGTCCACAACTTGAGGTTATTTTCATACTTCGCAATAAATCTATAGATGATGTATCTCGTTAGCCCAGTAATTTCACAAATTACAGGATCCTCCCAACAGAAACACTAATATTAACACTAATGCTTACTGTGTACTACATTGTTGCCTTGTTATTAATGGCTTTCATTAACTTAACAATAGCTTTTTAAGGTATATATTAGATCATAGTTTTTATTTGTTATAGTCAAATAATAAAAACAAGATGAATCAGTTGGTTTGCGTGGAGTAAGTATTTATTTGTTTTGTGTTCTGTGGACTTTTTACTATAATGCTTTAATGTTAAGCAAATGGATAATACTTTAGAAGAAGAATGAAAGACTTTATTTCGTTATTTCTCCTAGGAACCAAGTTAATTTTGTACTTAATGTACTAATTTTATGAAATGGAGTCTTTATTTATAAAAAAATTCAGAGAATTAAAATACTGATAAAATTGTAATCATACCGGCCTTTATTTTGCTGTTTTTGTTTCTAATTACCTGTAACGTCTCTTATTCATAGACCTCAGATCACAGTTTTGCTTACAGGAAATTAAAACGTCTATAAACAATTGATTGCTAGGCGTTTATTGAGATTTGCCTATGTCCAGCAGTGGACTGCGTAGGCTGATGATGATGAAACAATTAATAGTAATGTGATACTGTCTAAAAGTCCTTATCGGGTTATTCGTCGCCCGGGTAGCAACGAGGCTCTCGAACCGTACAATCAAATATGTATACTATGTTTTAATCGTTATAAATTTTCTTTACATGGTATTTACGTATGTATATTTATACAACCCAGTCTAGCCCCCAGAGCCATTGATGTGTTACACGCGTTTCTTGCATACGCAATTATGTTGGCACTAATTCGACCAGGCTGTAGACTAAGAAATTACAATCAGCTTAAATAATAGGTGCGCAGTTTAAAAATTTCTTTAGCCGTACTTAATACTCGGCAGACATTATCCCGTCATTGTTTATTTATCTTTATATATCTGTAAATGGATAGATCATAAATTTTTTATCTATTTGATTGACAGGCAATAAAAGCAAGGTCATCTGTTATCTTACATGGTGAGTTAAAATTTATTTCTTTTGTATTTTCATGGGATTTTACTACGATACTCTGACATCGGCTACAAGATGGTATTTAGTATTTAAAATATTGTTAACTATAAATAAAGAAAGAATATGTAAGGCTATGTAAAAAAATATTGTTAACAAATTTTATAATAATTTTTTAATCAATCAATTTTATTCTTTTTTTAAATGCTTTATAGCAGGGCCAGTCTCGACAAAGTCAGTTTGGTTCTGCATACTCAGCAGAAACAGACAGAAAAAAAATGTAATTGAAGCAATTTTTGGTTCATCTTATAACATTTATAAATTAAGTAAAAAACACTAAGGTTTTATTTATTTGTATTGAGTTTGTCACGTTGTTCTTCTGGTTTTTCTAAGGTATTAAAAACGGAAGTAGATGCAAAAAGCATTAAGATTATAATGGATATTCAGATATTCATATCTGTAATGTTTATAAACAGATTTTAAACTGTTTTAATATTGTTATTTAAAGCTCAGGTTATGTCGTATACAGTTGATGGATGATGGTAATTAAAGTAAGGTGTTGTTCATATAAGGTTTTAGAAATATTCAAAGAATTGTTTCGTGTTCTGGATATAGACGTAATGTTACTTACGTGCATCGATTCTTGGCGCTATACAATGTTCATAAGTAGTTTTTTAATGAAACAAAGAAATAATGATAGTGTAATAGGTATTCATATACCCGACAGAAGTATTTGTATGCATTTAAATATTGTGAGACGGCGGAAAGTCCGACATCACCAGCTCATTGTATGAGCGGAAGTGGCGTGGAAAATGCACCGCGGCGATGTATCCAGACGCGCCGGTGCACTAGATCCGATGCGACCGCTGATAAGTGCTCGCCATCTATTCCGATTCCATTCCGGCGTCGGACAAATACCGACCTTATTCCGTCGGACATGTCGGCCGGCCCACGTCGGACCACCCATGTAGACTCCCGACACTTTAAATGCATACGAAGCAGCCGCGTGTTTATTGTTTACGTATACACACGAAATGAATCCGATACTTTTATTAACAACGATATCCGAATCGTTTAAGGAACTGATTATCTGGTCGGTTAGCAGAATTAGTAATAATCTCGTGATAAATATCCTCCGGCGACCGCCACAGCCAAATTAGATATGTCCACTGTGTTATTTGGGCCGTCAGTTGCCCAAGGAATCATTTAATAATAAAGCGTTGAAGTTTTTATTGTTCGCTTTGCGACCGACCCCTGTATTTTACGAGGCAAGGGTCAGAGAAAATGACTTGTCGCGGTCGAGTATTATATGGCCAAATTGATGCAGTCCAGACTAAGGTTAATAAGACGAACATTACAACTTGATTTATTTAATGTAAGAAAACAAAACTTTTGAACCATCAAAAGGAATTGATGGTTATAATTATAAATATAATTGTTTGTTATCTGATCCCTATCCTGTTATATTTTTATGTTAATGACCTTAAGGAATTCACTTTGAATGGTGGTTGGCGACAAATAAATGTTAAACAGTTAATATTAATGTAAATATTGTAGAAAACGATGGTTTAGTTCGAGTGACAGTTGTAATGAAAGATGCGAGCAGTGCCGGCTGTACGTATCAAGCCATAGCGACGGTGAGATCGCCGTCACTGTCGCTATACGTTTACTTTATCTCGTTTCTCACTGTATCTGCTATCTTCGCAGTATTTCTTAAACTAGGAAATGTCCGATGCTAAGCGTCTCAACCCACTTAGGATTACGTGAACTTTCGAGAAATCCGTGGAGTGCTTGAAGGATCCAGGATGTAAATACTTTACGTTAAGTTTATTTTATTCCTATTAGATTCTTTAAACTGTTTCATGGACCTCATTAAATTTGCGTTTATTTTTTAGTAGAAGCGAAATCGTATTCTGTAAATATGATAGCATAATTTCATTTCTTTTGCTCGATAGAATTTCATTTAGGTCAATTTCGTAAAAATCATTCATACGTATGACATTTTCATTGTATGTATCCTATCTAGAGTAAGCAGAACATAAAAATCGGTGTTATTCATTAAGGAATCCTGTATTATTGTTTTAAAGTTTTTAACAATTTCATTTGAAGTTTTGAGAAGATCTATTCTGCTTGTTCACACAGAATCTGAAATAAACATATTTTTTCGATTTAGAGTATAAGAGCAATTGATTGATTGGACGTTCTCATATTTATACATGTGTTAGTATAGTACATAGATTGCGTAAGTTAAAACTTTGAATGGATCGTAATGTGTGAGTGAACTTATCCATTCGGATACTATTCACTTCGTTGTGTTCGCGACGCGTCGTGGGTGGCGCACGTTTCTTGTTCTTACTCAGAAAAATAAGGACAGGGAAAAAAAAATTAAGTCCTTTAAAGAAAATTAGTCCCTCTAAAACACGACTTGGACATGTGTTACTTTTTTCGCTTTACAACATGTCTCAAAGTTAAGATTTATGGGTCGGTTCACTCCGTTCCGATATAAACTTGCGGTCGTGTAAACGTAAAACTGCCGGTGGATTAATTAAAATAAAAATTACAAACAAAAATTAAAACAGACACTGTCGAACTCGTTTCTTTTATTGCTGCGGTGTGTTTGAATTTTAAATCCTTACTTTACAAGATGATTTTGTACTATTTATTCGAGATAAGAATAGTTTGAGTTGTTTAGACGGGCGGAGGTCGCCGGTGCAGGTAGGGCGTAGAACAGGTAGCGCAAACAGCTACTGTGCGCGTCCTGTGCACACACTACTGGCTTTAGTCATACAATGCACACAGTTAGCAACACCATAGTTCAAGCATTAACAGGATAAACTTTTCTTCTAAAATTTATAACCAGATTTCGAATAGTTGTTATTTTAACAAAAATTCATTACTATTCTCATTACATATACAACCTGAACTTCGAGTTATTATTACACAAAAATGTACGAGAAATAGTACGTTGTACTTTTTTGTAATTAATAATATAAATGAAAGAAATTTTTAATGCGAAACTTCCCGATAATAATGTAATGTTTGGTGGGATATTGACACAGACAGACACACGCATCAGTATACGAGTTGTTGTATGATTTTTGTAGTATTTAAATAACAGCTACAGTTTCATCGTTCACTAACGTATTACAGTCTATTAATGCTAAATTCAAATATATCTTCATTGAATTGATTTTCGAGCAAACTTGTTTTTCTAAGTTATATCATCGACAATCAACAGCCATCGTAATGCAAGGCCTATTAAATGTTAATGATGACCGTACTTGTCCTTACACTTATGTGATCCTAGACACAGCATTTGTAACAATGCAAAACTTCTCGACGACTTCGGGCAATTCCACTGTCAAGGAATTAAGGTCGTTGTTTATCCGGTGCCACTCTGAGTAACAAGGGCCCGATAAATGTCTACGCAAACACGCTGCTCTATCTGACACATCTTACACTAATATTTTTTTACGCGTCCTATTGGGATGTGTGTTTATTTTCTCCAAATTAAAGACAACTCAACTGACATAGAAAAAATTAGACTAAATTATTTCATGAAAAGTAAAACTAAATATAACGTCTGTTTTATGTATCTATTTATTTTATTTTACTACTTTGTTCATATATGTATAATAAGGTCAAACAATAATTGCACGGAACTGGGATTGTACAGGCGAAATATCTTTAGGGAAATATATTTGATATGTCATTTTAGTAATTATTAAATTTGTTATTATTTAGCTAACGGTACAGATGATATAACTTAATATTATTTTGTAAGTTAAACAAACAGTTTGTTTACGACGGAATTTATGTTCAATGAGACGCATCGTTCTCACGGAGCCCGGAGGGGGGCTTTGAATAAAGTAAATAACGGCGACGCGACTCCGGCCCGAGCCCCGCCGGCAAATCACATCGAAAGTAGGAAGCACGGTCCAGCCGTGACTGACTTCTGACGTACGGGTTCGTTTCCACAGCTACTCGAGTTTATAATCTATATAAGAATAGTTCACGGTAGGGTAGTTCCAACCTTGGGGTAGTGAATGCGAAAGCGACCCTACCTCGCCCCCACCATCAGGCGGATGAGGGCTCACAGGGGGGGTTTTAG
>DWLS01004701.1:0-13598 GCA_018246255.1 Pachliopta kotzebuea | reverse complement strand
TACCATCATCGACCACATCTTCACTTAACACCAGGTGGGATCGTGGTCAAGCATTAACCTATACATACGTAAAAAAATAAATAAACAAATCCGTGTTTTTTAAATGAACGATGGCAACACCGCGTTCAAACGAATCAATTCGTAAACCAGTTGCGGCGGTTGCGGCGCATTGCGCGTACGCATGAATTTTGTGCGGGCGTTTATTTTAGCTGAACTGTTGATCAGCGATGTAAAGGTGCCGATGTGTACGGAATCCGTCGCAAGGCTGCTGGGCGGGGCCCCGTGAGAACATTAGCGTTCGGCAGTGAGGTGCCGGGAACAGGAGCCACGGAACCCGCGAGAACACTTGGCGATATTATATAATATATAAATAAATAATATATAAAAAACACTTCGCACTGGCCTGCAACATTTACTCTCATACTCCAAAATATTTAAGCGAACCATTAAACTATAACGAAACATATAATTAATACAAATAGTTGGAGCTACAAGTAGTTTTATCGACTTTCGCGACTGCACCACGGGCGGTAGCTGAAAATCAGTGTCTCACCTCCAGCAGGTGAGCAATCCACTGAGCTGCGGCCCATTGTACCGCTGCAGCACACACAAATCGTTTTTCTCTGTATTTAATTGTTATTAGTATTTAGCCTTAAAATCTCTGAATATGTAAGTATTTGTATATTTATTCTTTTGTTTGTCCATGTATATGTACGTGTGTGTTTTTTGTGGAACAATAAACAGTTTATCTATCTATCTATCCTCTGTTGAGAGAGTTTAACATCAGTTTTATCAGACGAATTGCCTGGTCCTGCAAGTTCGATTAAACATTATTTCTGTATGAAATATTTTCTTTCTGTAATGATATCATGACTATTTTCGTTTTAACTAAAAAAATTAATTTATGCACGTTATATTATTTTATATATATTCATGACAAATGTATTACGTTTTGGTAAAAATTGGTATAGTTAAACAGCCGGTAAAGCTTGTGTTAACTAATATACTAGCAAAGTGCCAACGATGTTATATATCTCTATTTATTTTCTAATTTTTCTTCACTGCTCAGAGAGGGTTGAACTTGGATCTTTTTGACTACGATCAATCCAAAAACTGAGATAATAAAGCTTAATTAAAAATAATTAATGACTTTCAAACAGTCATCAAACGCGAGTTAACATCATGGAACAATGAGTTGAAACGTTGCTTACATTTACAACGAATATTTCACAAGTGCAAGCGAATTTAAACTGTATTACTAAGACTTTATGGACTAATATCGCTTAAATATTCTAGTTTGTAATGATCTCATCAGGTTTTATCCAGTTAAAAACAAAAATTGAATTGGATGTATGTACCGAAAGATCTTTGACCTTGTGTATGACGGTTTACTGCAAGTCAATAGTTTTGTTTTACCACAAAGGTATAAGCATACTGCCTGATGGTAAGCAGTTACCGCGGCCTATAGACTCCTGCAGTTCCAGAGGCACCACTGGCGTATTGTAAGTTTAACCAGTAAATACAAATGGCTTAACCGTTTCCGATCTAGTTTCTGTTTCTGATACAATGTTCTCGGCTACCGAATAATTTGTTTACACGTTAGTCATAATATAACAGTTGACTAACTTGTCTATACTGCGCATATTTTTTTCTCATTTTAGTTCCTAGCTTTGGATAATAAAGTTTTAAGGTTACTATTTTTTTTATGATACTTGACCTTAATTATCCATGATAATAAATGACTGTACTATAACGACGACGTAGAAGTTTCCAGAAGAAAATGATTTAGTGATAACCTAACAGACATCTTAATATAAAGCTTTTTTTCTGGTAATTCTAAATAATAATTTAATTAAAATATTTTGTTACTGTAACAAAATGTCCGCACATCTGCCCTCTTAAATGTTTTCCTTATTAATTTTTTAGTATTGCCATGTAATTGATTTGCCTTTAATTGTATTATAATCAATTTATACAAATTATGTCTGCTAAAATAATATTTTATTTAAGAACAACTTACGGCTATAACATAATTTGTAACATTGAATTTAAGAGCCATTAATAAGTTATCATCAATAAACAGTATATATTAGAAAAATACCTCAAACAATGAACATTCACCCAAGACAAATAGATACAATTAATATATAAAAAATAAAAACAGAATAAAAAAGTAATATTAATAAAAATTAAATATTTGATAAAGGAACTAAAAATAACGACAAAGAAAAGGTGTAAGAAACATGTTAAAAAAAACCACTTCACTTCAATAATTCCACAGGTATCTTTGGGGAACCAAAGAATGACGTATTGAGCTTGATTCTTATTGAGTTAATTGTTAGTGAATATGTTATATTAGTATGATGGGGAAATAAGGTCCTAGAGTAGTGGGCGCGTATCCGCAAACGTAGAGCTGGAAGACTCCTACTAAGTGGACAAAGCTATGTCTGGGGGTCCGCTGGATGCAGACAGCGCAGTGGAAAACTTTGGGATAGGGCTTTGTCCAGCAGTGAGCGTTTATTGGCTGATGATGATGATGATTAGTATATGTATTATTTTTTACAGAAATACCGATATCTTTAAATTGACTGAAAGTAATTTTGACAACTTAAACTGTTTTTTTTAAACGTCAAGAAATGCATGTACCTGTCGGTAAATGGTACGGCAGCCCATAACAACGTTGCGCTGGTGAAGACGGTATACACATCACCATATTGCCCATGTCACATTGAGATATATATCAAGCCTCGTTACCCCAGTAATTTTATGAGCATGCAACACCCTTTCAGATTTGTGATTAAATATCACAATACTTATTACATATATAGCTAAACCTAAAAAATTGTTAGTTAATGATTAATCTCATAAATTCGATTATATGTTACAAACAGATTTCCCCTTAATATTAAATTTCTACTTAATAGGGAATAATTTCATCAGCTCCTCGTTTCAAAGTAAATAAATCATTTATAACGTGATCTAGTAGTAATTGTTAATAAACATATTTTATGTGACAGAGATTCATTTGAGTACATTTTATATGTGTCCTCGCTTAGTTCTCAAGAAATTTACGTAACCTGAATGATTGTACATCGCGTAGCATTTTAACTATGTATTTACTATGAAAAATTACCGGTTTGTGGTAAATCACGCATATTATTTGTTTAATTGTTTGTTATTTAATGAGTTTCAGGAAACAATAGCGGAAGAGGTAGTGTATAAATGTTTTTATAATTTAATAGATTTTCCTGAATCATTAAACCCATTCGCTACTAGCGTCACGTCAAATGTTCTTGGGGAGTTAGTAAAGTATCTCATCATCATCAATGATGATGGATAAATTTTAATCTGCTTATCGTAAAATCCTCTTTTTGCAAGTACCAGAACCTAAATTAGGTTCAATATAAAACAACGAGCTCTTATTATTTATTTTTAAAGGTCTATTGTTGTACGCAATGCAGTGTCTTTATTGCGTTCTTCTTTATTATCTTTCATATAATTCGATCCTCTGTTTTCTTGATATCTGATGTAAGAAAGAGGCTGTCAGCGACTTCTCCAGGTTAGATCATCGATTAGGTGATCGGCTGCATGGTCTTTTTCTTTTTACCTTACCCATAGCCATAATTGTATGTAAGAATGCTCGGTGAATAATATGGTCAAGATAACCAAGAATCCTTTAGTAACAAAGGTAAAGATCTCTGAAGAATTAATTGAATGAAGTGTTTTTGTGGCTTTTTCGTTGCTGTATCACTTTTTTGTTCGTATTATTTTTAATTATGTATTGATTGTATCTATCTCCCTGTTTTGGGTAAATGTTCATCGGTTGTAGTGTTTATAGTAACGTTTATTATTTACTGATGATTATTCATAAATGGATCATGACTTTGTTATAAACAAATGTTATATTTAATAGCCGCGAGTTATTCTTTGTATATATATAAATATAGTCCCGAGTCTGATACTAACGAGCAGCTGCTTCAGGATAGAGATTTTTGTTCTTCAAAAAGGATATATTATTTTACTTTAACACACAAAATAAATAAAAAATCATTGTTAAATACTTTAAATCAATATAATAAATGTATTTAGCAACTTTTTAGCAATTTTTTTCTATTTACTATTAATGTTTATAATAATTCTAGATTCTGTGGAAAGTTACTGTAAAATAGAGTTATTTGTTAAAAAAAAATAATTCCAACAATCTTAACAAAATGTCAATTCTATGAGTCGCTTGGTAAACAACATATTTATTATTTACTTTACAAATTTCGATGTAGACAGCGTCTATGACAAAGCCTGACGTAAATCTTTGCCAATGTCGGCCATTTTGTAATAGTTGCTCGTAGCTTTATTTCACAAATCTTAGTGTTTCATTTACCATTGAACTCATTGGATGTTTATTTGATATCTTAAGTATATAAATAACCTACGCTGTCGTAACTAACGTACGAATTATTTAAAAGATTAATTTTTTTCTAGACAAAGGATATTTTGTGTATATATATTTAATCGATGTGGTTGGGTTATTTTGAAACTTCGAAAACCCGAAAATCGCTTAGTGTTGTATTGTTAAACAGGCGGGGTTCTAAAACTTTCCTTTGATGAATGAATATAAATATTTAAACTTTTAGGTTCGGAAATGATTTACAATATATGTATCTATATCATAATGATTATTTAGTAACACTGCTTATCCAATGAAGTGATTATAAATCATCATCATCAGCCGATAGACGTTCACTGCTGGACACTCTACCTATAATGGGGGGATTGGTGCTATCTTCCACCACGTTGGCCAATGTAGGTTACTGAGAAGCCAGAGCCTTCTTTGTTGATTAGCAATGTGTACGAGCTGGTGAGTTTAGCTTGGACCCCGTGAGTTGTAGTGTGGGATTCCTTAGAGATCGATCCTTTGTATTATATAGTAATATAAAGTATTAACCATCTAGAGATGTAACATGTTAAATTTAGTTGCCTTTTCTTAAACTTCGCAGGTGTTACTCAGTATATTTTATACCTAGAGACATACATTTATAGATATTTAGTCTAGTAATTTCTGTAAATAATAGATATTTGGTGTTTTCTTGTTTACATTGCAGGGATTTTAAAGGTGTTGAACTAGTTGAACTACCTTTTTCACATTTCTTTTAATCATTGTTTTTAAAAGTCAATGCAGGTAACGTGTAGCATGTCTCCTGGGAGATAGGCTTTTTACGTTGAAACTAATCTAGACAACTTGATAGGCGAATATGAAACAGTAAAAATACTATCCCGGCATCAAGGTTTATTACCTAACACATCGAGTTTGTTTTCCTTTTGAATGCTTTGCGTGAATTGCGTCACAGAATGATATTCGGTTTTTTTGCGGTCAAACACGTCATTAAAAACCAAAGAGTTTTGAGAAAAAAAGTAATAAATCTTTTGATAATCTACATAGGTATGACTAAAGTGTTTTGCGATGAAGCGACGAGATTGTTCAACTGATGGTAATTGATGCTTCAGCTCTTAGCAAAATAGTGTTAGTATTCATATACACTGCAGCACATTGTTCTAATCACATTGAGACTCGTTACTCCAGTAATTTCATTAGCTACTGTTTGTCGGTTACAATAGGAGCTGCGTTGGTACCTATCTAAACCTACCACCAGTAAACATGTTTACGCAATAACAACCTGCAGTTATTTACTTTGGAACTTAAGTTTCCCTAATTATAGAAGTTTTTTTAACAGTACTCAACATACAAGCCCAATAATTAGTCTCACATTCATTAATAATAGTAATGGTTTCTGTTTAATTTAAGTAATAAATATTTCCTTTCGACGTTAACCCTTTTCAAGGGTTCAATGCCGGCATCACCAAATAAACCATGAAGACCGGTTTGCTCTACAAAATTAATATTGTGAACTAAAATTAATAAAGCGTAGTAGTTATGAGATCATGTTGGTCTTGCCTAAAGATACTTTGACTTAGAGGTTATATTCGGCGACGGGCTTTTGCAGCATAGCTTTAAAGACGACATGATTGTGTTCCGTATAAAGTTCCCGTGACCTTTCCGAATGAAGAAGATGACCACCGAGGGTGGTTTTAGTGGGTAAAAGCCTCCACATAACCTTGATGTACCCCAGAAGACAAGGTATCTTTCGAAGATTTCCCTCGAGAAAAAAAGAGGTTAAATTATTACAATTTATTGAAAATTACTGAAATATAGTTTTCAATAATCATAACGATAAGATTGTTTCATTAACTGTACTGTTGGTAGGTCTCTGTTGCCAGAGACCTAGATACATAGGTACCACCGCAGTTTTTATTGTTGGCGACAAACAGTATTGTGTGAACGTTACTATGTTCCAGTTTAAGGTACATTGTAGCTAGTAATTACTACGGCAAAGAGACTTAACACCTCATTCCTCAAGGCCACGAGTGCAATGTGGTGTTGTACATACCATCTTAACCAGCGCTATGTTATGGGCAAGCGTATCACTTACTATCAGTAGAATGTCTTGTTGTTGAATAATAAACATGTCTCTTTTTAACATAGTTTACTCTTTGGTTTATACTGGGGTTCATGACGGTGTTTGGTTGGTGACAGCGTTTTTAACAATTTTCCTACCTACAAAGTCATTTAATTGTATTCTTCTAGTTCTTCATCTTTGCCGTATGTGATCTATAAAAGGTTATAACAGTCTCTGTGGAGCAGCAGCCTTGTAAGCAAGAGATCACTTGATTTTATTTAAAACCTTATTTGCATTTGTTAGTAGTAGGATTTTTACTAAGGTCAAAGATTATCGGTATAAATAATGGGTTCTTGAATATTATATTGTATAAAGACTTAACGAAAAGATTTTTTATTAAAACAAAATTCAATATTAATATTTATCACACGGATATTTTTTTAACATTAAGAGAACCAAGCTATTGAGGGCAGAACAAAAGTTTTGATTGCTAAAGCGAAATGACTTTAACGTCTTTCTTACGCGCTTCCTTTTAATAAAGAATAATATAATTTTAAAGTATAATAGAACCTATATTTCAAGGAAAGGACAAAAAGAATTCATTCAGATTAAAAATATACGTAATCTCTTTATTGCTGATGGTAGGTCTTAATGCGTCTCAACTACCGCCACCAGATAAACGTTCAGTTTGTATCGTTTTTATGTAGAATTAAATAAAATACCTTCAGTACTTAAACATTTAATAATAATCTTTAATATTATAGTGTACATAGTTAGTATATAAAAAAGGAAGAGTTTGAGAATGCAGTTGTGTTGCCAGTTAAAAAAGGACGAGAATAACCCATTCGCTTATTGTATGTCTGCATTTCAATAGCATAGTTTCATTGAATCTATACGATGAGTTTTGAATACTAAACATTTAATAAAGTCGTTATTAAAGCAATTGCAAGCATAAATTGGATTACGTTGTTATGTGCAAAGCATACCACCAGGTGAACGATCTGATGGTAGACTTTGTTTATAATAAAACACAAATTTCGTTCGTTGCGAAAGAACTGATTTTTATATTTATTTTGTTACTACATAGACACTGAAGTGGTCTTTGTTTTTGTTCATGTGTCGATTTACGACCACTGCAATAGGCCTCCTCCAATAATAGAGGGATTTCGACTATCACTCGCCACGCTGGCCCAAAGCGGATTGGTGAGGAGCTAGAGCCTCATTTGTTGACTAGCAGGGTGCACCACGAGCAGGAGAGGTTGTCTAGATTCCAGTAAATTGTTGTATGGACTCCTTACATCCTTTTTTTTGGATAAACAAGGACATTTTTGAAAGGATCTGCGTCTGCTGGAAGACTGGGTTATAAGGAATTTCGATTCACTAAAATTATCTTCATAATCGCATCCTAAAACAAATTGTGTTATATATGGTATATATACTTTTGATATAATATTCATCATAGAAGCGGTGGTCTTCTAACAAATTACCAAGTAACATGACAACTTAAAAAACTTATCTTCAATTGCACACATTTGACCATGAATTTTAAGTGAGGAAACAATGAGGGAAACTAACAATGTTCACATCGTTGGCTGATGAGAATATTATCCTACTCCTAATGCAATATTAATTTTTTTTCGGGTGGATGTCGATGCTTTCGGCCACTATTGTGGCCGTGAAAGCTTCATCGGACCCTGCGCTCGCGGATTCGGACTCCGCGAGCTAGAAATTATATATAGCAATATTAATAATATACATTGTGTTATATCAAATCTGTCTGTCTGTTTTTTTTAATAGCTCCCCTTCATTTTATGGGTAGGGGCCCTTTCTTGACATTATTTTCTTTTCTGTCTGTTTTTCTTTTCTATTTACCAGCTTCCTCGCTCTCATTCTTCATATTACCTTTCACTTTGTAAATTTTTATTTTTTCCTCTTCTTTCTGTGTCTCTATATTGGTAAAAGGAATATCCAGCATTGTTTCCCAGATGCTCAATATTTCTGATGGTAAATAAAAACAATGAAAGGGGTATCTTTGCTGTATACAATTTACCAATCTCCTTTAATGCTTAACATTTCCGCAGATAGGTAAGGAATTGTAGTTCAAAGAATATAGATCTTGCAACATTTAGATGTTGTAATTTAGATTGGCTTTTTAAAGACGGCTCGTTATCTAAAGCCGGTTGAGTAACTGCTGGAGTATTAAACTGGGCGGAGAAGCAGGTTAAGATGCTTATCGGTGATCAAGAACTTGTCATAGCAAGACAGTCTTGTGGACAGGTGTTTTACCGCATATACTTTGAAAGAAGTGTTCTGAAAATTATACAATACCCTCATCCCGTTTTCACCACCAGAGGACCATGTGGACAGCGATTCACCATTTTTGAGTTATAAACATCTTCAGTTTGCGAAAAAAGAGTAGCAGCTCCTCATTCTCGTTAAGAACAGCAAAGAAGTGGAATAGTTTGCAAGTGATCGTGTTCCTAGCTAAAAACGACGTCAGTGTTTTCAAGAAAAATTTTTTTTACTGCTGATAGTTCCTGAGGAAACCGACTCTTAAAACAACAGCTATCGTAGAATAGTAACATTTACCAATTTTGCTAGTAGGATACCTAGATAGAGGTCGTCAAGTTAGAGTCCACCGCAGCTCCTTTTTTTGACGCCGAATAGTAATGTTAGTGAAATTACTGGGGTAACAAGACTTACACACCTTACGTCTCAAGGCGACGAGTGCAATGTCGTGCTATGTTTACCATCAGGTAAGAGCCTTGTTCGTCTTGTCGCTTAGTAGAAAAAAAGTTATTAGGCTGTTATTAACTTAGTACGGTTTATCATCACTTAATATCAGGTGCGATTATAGTAAAGCAAAAACTTTTTTCACTTAGTAAACAATATGTAAATCTTCTGCGTTTCGCTAGCTTTAATATATTCCACATACACACGATTGTTAAGTAAATATTTTTAAAACCAAGGATGACTTTTAATGAACTAAAATTTTTCATTTTAATGCAATGTATTTTTTAAAATTTTGTAATTTTATTATTCATTATCTCGTGTACTGAATATATTACTTTTTTTTAAGTAACATTACTTAAGACAGTGAAACAGAAGGTTGGGCAAAGATCGCGTTTTTTGTTCGATATTGAATATTACTCGTTGAATAATAAATTATGGGTAAAACGAAAAATTTCAACATTCACTTTAAATAAGTATATTTTTATTTTTACTAGAATTAAGTAAAGGTGTTTCGGATTAAGTTATTCCCTGTCTGTCGTGGGAGATGGGAAGGGACGAAGGATTAGCGGATGTAATCCAAGTGCGGGTTGGCGGATGTCACAACCATGAACATATTTTTAGATTATGACTTACGATGTTTTCCTTCAGGTTAACGTCAGTTGGATTTGAACCCACACTTTTTCACACAGCTTCTAACAGGAAGCTTTATACATGGTAATCATATCGGACATCATGGACATTCCTAATATTATTAAATAACTTCCGGTTCGCCACAATGTCGCCGATGTATACGACTTTTAAGTAGTCGCAAGGTTGGCGAGATTTCGATTCGTGTCAAGGTAATCAATACATCGTATGATCGATGATTAAATTAATTGATGATCGGTTCTTTTTCGGACATAAATACCTTTTTGGTTTATAAATTATTTTACAAGTATTTTTTAAGTTAAAAAAAGTATCTCAATAAAGACAACAATTGCAAAAAGCTACATATATTTTGAACCTTAATAATTAAACCTTGGACTATGTTATAATGTATAACTTTATTATTTTTCTTTAAGTACCTCTCTGGTTATCAGATTTTACTAATAATAAAAATATTAATAACAAAAAACATATTTTTTTTTAACTAATATTTGATTTTTATGTTTACATGTATTCTGTTGTAAATAATAGTCTGTAAGGAGAATCATCTAAGTTAATATTTATTTATAATCTGTGTTTGCGCACCATAATTAATAGTGTAAAAGGAGACACATATGTAATAAAAACAATCAAAGATTGTCTGTAGATATTTAAGATAATTCACAGCAAATTATTTGAAAAGTCTGAACAAGTACATATATTTCATAAGGGGTAATAAGTAAAACTGCGAGGAGTGTGAAATTGTGTAAACTATCTAACTAGTGCTAAGATCATATAGATTTAATAGTAACATAAAGTGGTTTGTAGTAAGATTAGATAGTAATATAAAGTAGTTTCTTAAAGTCAAATCTGTAATATGTAATTAATTCTACATGTACAGATACAATCAGATTCCAGTACCTCATATAACGACTAAACATTGAAAAATCAGCGAAAGTTATATGTGTTGTAAGTAAATTTTTCACTAAATTATATATTGATATCGAACCGGTGCCAAAATAATACAGTAGTATAGATAAAATAAATCTTAAATTGATTATGTTTTATCTTAATCATCATTTTACGCCAGTAAACTGTAACTAATAATATTATATATGCATTATACATGTGACGTATAAGACGTTATTGTAAATTTCACAGTTATTTTTATAACTTCTTGGGCTTGGATATAAGTAGGTTAAGACTGGCAACACAGCAATTTTTGTGACTGCTTCCAAAGGTCCTCTTCTTTAATTCAAGCTTTTATCAATCAACTAGGAGCAGGTACCTAATAATCTTATCAAGGTATTCGAACCTGCTGTCTTAATTCTATCTTTATAAGTAATTCTCTGTTATCCATTTTTACCATAGTGTTCCTCGTTATTTTGAAGATAAAATATATGTATTAATAAAGTACAATATTTTTCAACATTTCTAAGTTTTATACTTGGTCTAATTCATGTTAAAAATGGCGGGACATACTTCAGTTGGAAACGGGTTGCTTTCAATACGACAATGACTTCATGAAAGGGATATTGCTTCACTCTTATTTTTAGCAATCAAATGCCTTCGCGAAGATTATTGGATAAGAGACTATTATATTTAAAATTGAAAAGGCTTACATCAATAGGCTGTAATGATGAATAATTAAAGACAGAATATTCAATAAAAACTTTATTCAAATAAATATGACACCAATTATAAATGACTCTGAAAAGAGTTATCTTCAACATAAATAGTTATAATCAAAGAAAATTTAATGGATATACTCCTCATATTTGACTTCTGTCTGATCTTTAGCTTCCCATGACGCCTTTTAAACAATTTTCGTAGAGATATTCTTATATCTCTACGAAAAGTTGATATGATTTCAAGGTATGAAAGACTATAAGTAACAACAATGTAATCTGTTTTGTTAAATCTAATCTTTAATAAATGGCTAGTACATTAAAAAAAAATGATTCCGAAGTCCAAAAATAAGTCATATTGTGAGGAAGTGAACTTTTACAATGCATTGGCAAGGATGTGTTCTGCGGAAGACTAATATTTTTAATATGTTAAGCGATGCCATTTTACGTATTCGCTTCATAAATCAAACGACTGGGGATCAAATGACTCGCTTTCGGACTTTTTTCGCACAGGAAATGACGCTGCCGAAAAATATTACAATGTACATATCTTTAGAATTTGTGAATATTCTCTTATTTTTTTTATTATAAAAAGTCAACAGTCAAGAGTGTTTCTATATATAATTTAAAATTATTTATCCAGTCGTTTGAAGGTTATCAGAATGTTTCGAGGACATATATAAATTTTTATGTAGTAGTAGATATGGTCATAAATTATTTTGAGGTTTAAACTTTCATAAGGTACTGATGAAGAATTTCTAACTATAGAAGGGCTGGATATAAATTTTAATAATAGCAATAATTACATTTGTAAAATTAACGAAATTTATTTACTTTAAATTTTAATTTTACCACTAGATGGCGCTATACATATAAATTTAACGATGCAAACTGTAGTGGCCGTGGCGTTATAGTAAATATTTAGCAAGACCAAAATGGCATTCAACAGCTGAATCCGGTTTTGTTTTACTTACTTTAACCGGTAGCAAAGTTAGGTTTACGTCATTGTTACGTCAGTCACATCAAGTTACAACAGGTGATTTGTAACAGAATCATTCTGTTTAACCAAGTACGCAATGTAACGAAATGAAACAGGGCGAAACGATATAGCAACGATACCAAAGAATCATAAACGTAATATTTTAAATAGTTAATTTTGAAAATAACCATTACTTTAACTATTTGCGTTGTAACAGAAGTCCCTTGACAGGTCCTTGAATAATCTCTTTTATCTTAGTATTCTTAACAAAAACTCCACAATCTTTAGCCCTATTTTATTTTAAAGCTAGTCAGTTTAAATTGAATAATAATTAAATATTTGGTATAGAAAATGTTTAACATGAATACGACGGCAAGTGGTCAATCATTATGCTTTTATACAACATAAAATATTACGGTTTTGTTGTAGTATGTTTAAAGTAATATACAGCATAAAGATACTCTTGATCCCCTCCAATGATGAGTCTATTGATGTTTAGCAAAAAATTAAAGGTAAATATTATAATATTCCGCTTTAAAGGGCGTCGTAGCTGTTGGGATAAATCGCATATGATTTTTTAATATTATATCGCATATGATTTTAATACACGATTACTTATTTAATGTTATTGTATTGTTACCTAATAAATGCAAAGAGATTGTATATTTAAATTGTATTCTTATCTTCAGCCATGAGTGTAACCAGAAATTTAGTAAAGAAAACACTAATAAATGTCAATACAATTAAGTATGAATAAGTGTAACCTATACAACAACTCACGAGACCCATGTCAACTTCATCTGCTCGTGGTGCATCTTACTAATCATCTAACTAGGATCTGGCTCTCCATCAATCAGCATCGGGCCAGTGGAGTTGGAGATGGCTCAGATCCCATATTATTGGAGGAGGCCTATATCTAGCAGTGGACGTCTATTGACTGATGATGATGTTGATGAAATAAGTAAGTTTTGGTCCTCGAGGCTATCCTTGATATATGATAGACCTATCAATTACAACATGTTACTACTTCCATAACCATACTAATTTAACTACAACGACCTTCAAACTGGAACAGAAATAGGGACTGGAAAATATATTCCCATTGTTTTTTTTTTTTTTTACGTATGTATAGGTTAATGCTTGACCACGATCCCACCTGGTGTTAAGTGAAGATGTGGTCGA
>DWLS01004700.1:0-13599 GCA_018246255.1 Pachliopta kotzebuea | reverse complement strand
TGCCGGTGGACTGTCATTATCATCGCTTTTTGTTACACATAAGCGGCGGCGGCCACGAGGGATTGCCGCCTCGCACCACCGCGCCCTCTCGCGCCCTCACGCACCTCCTGGCGCCCTCTCGCGCCCCCTTCGTGCCCGATCGCAAACGCCACTGAGAAATGCTCTCACGGAATTGCGAAATCACATTTTATTAAGTTCACTCTCCGCCTTTGTCTTCAAACATTTTGATTATGAGGGAAGGATGGGGGAAAAGCAGAAGAAAGCGGGCGGGGGGCGGGCGAGGACTTAGTTTTATTTAATTTCTTGTTTTTTGTATGACCGAGCGTAACTTCTTGCAGAAGAGATCGAGTTTAATTATCTTTTTCGTCGTGTAAATGTTTCCAGAGAAATGTGTTGGAAATTATGTTTTTTTTTTTGGAAGACGGCCCCTAGGGAGGATGGATGACGGCTCCAATTGAATCTGATAGCTTCTGTTCAAACTCTGCGTGTCTCTTTATTTATGGGTAGGGCAAGTCGTTCATGAATAAGCATTACCCATGCCTTACTAACTGATACACAATTTCAAACTGTCGCTATGTAGGTAAAAGTTACGGTAACAGATTTCTCAAATGTATTCCTATTGTACGGGGGGGAGCTCCTATCTTGCTTCCTCGTGCCAGTTTCCTGATGTATCATAGGAAAAGCATTTCCTGTTTTTTATCCTACCATTAATATTCACGGGCGGTACCATTGAATCACATATGAACAACACAACGTAAAGACGCCGGCGTGAAGCCGTGCTCGTGTTGTACTGTTAATTATTAATTTAACCGACGGTTAAAGAGAGAGTTGTTATGTAAAGTAAAAAAACTGTACTGATGGTAGAACTCTTTCCTGGAAACCATCTAGTTAGGTACGAGCGCAGTTTCTATTTCTGCCGCCAAATAGTAATATGCAAACATTATTGTATAGTGAAGGGTGCTGTATACTAGTAAAATTATTGGA
This sequence comes from Pachliopta kotzebuea, assembly GCA_018246255.1. NCBI lineage: Eukaryota > Metazoa > Arthropoda > Insecta > Lepidoptera > Papilionidae > Pachliopta > Pachliopta kotzebuea. Next base: position 12,615 of record DWLS01004700.1, on the reverse strand, counting down.
GTAACGGGACTTAACACCTGATGACTCAAGGTGATGTGCTGCTGTGTGCATCTTTATCAACGCCACCTTATAACCAGACGTATACCGTTCTCGTCTTGTGGCCTCGGCAATTAAAAAAAAAACCATTGTGACCGATCAACAGCACGTGTGGCTACCGTACGCATATGCTCGCCAGATATACATTAATGTACCACCATCCCCGCGGACGGTTACCTGCCTGCGGTACCGTCAGCAAGCAGCAGATATGACAATATTTACTGCCCAATAAACAGGGAACTGGCTAACACGTGGTAAGTTAATATAATTTTTTACGCTTCCTCTATTAGTACTGAGACAGTTTTTATTGTGAGCGGTGACTATAAATTAAAGACACAACTTTGTTGAAAGGCACATTAAAAATTAATTTAGGCAAATTCCTCTTTAGACATGCATATATAGTATACTAGTAGTTACCCGTTGTATTCGCAACTAAAGGTTTAATCTCAACAAAATGTTTAATATGAAAATAATCATCTCATAAACAGAGGTGTCTGTTAATTAAGTTGACGTAGCGACATCACATTCCGCACGGATGCACGACGATAAAGGGGAGATATCAGTAGGATATTCTTCTAAATTTGTCATTATTTTAATCGCGTTATATTAGAACTTTTCATTTTGCCTTGGCGATATTTCACCTTTGACAGGTAATTCATCCTCATACTATAGAACAGCAATGGTTAAGTACGGTCCGATTCCAGAGAAATTTTCTTAAGAACCATCAAGTTATGGAATGAACTCCCCGCTGAGGATTTTCCAAGGAGCTACAGAATGGAGTTCTTCAAAAATTTCATAAGGATCTTCCGAGATAGGCAATGCGCCAGTGGTCGGCCTCCGGTGCTGCAGGCGTCTATAGGTTACGAGGCAGGCCGTATGCTTGTTTGCCACCTTTGTAGTATAAAAAAATGTTAGACAAAAACGATATGACTACGACTAACGGGATCATCGACGCTGTCGTAACAATAGACCGACATTATGAAAATGATAACCGACCAGGATGATTAAAAAAATCTTACTACCACCACTAACATCCCTACTTGATTGGACTCGGAAAAAAAGACAGGTTTAATTGTTTTTTTTTACATCATTACAAAATATTTTTACGTGTTTAAGATTTTAAATATCTAATATTCACAATCGCAGTCGATTATATATATCGATAGATCTTTAGAGGGAGCCTATGTCCAGCAGTAGGCGTTTATCGGCTGACGATAATGATGAATATTGTACTTTAAATACTAAGTAATGCATTTTGCAATTAGATTGATTTCTTTTAAACAGAATGTAAACACTGTCATTTCCTCCTAACCTGTTAAAGAAGATAGTCAAATTTTAATAAGCATAACTAAATGTTTAAAAAAGAATAACAAAAAAATACGGTAATTAAACATAACTATATAGACACTGAGTTAAAAGTTGTCTACCTACAAATACGTTACCTAATACACATAACGTGGAGTTGGAAGCAGTCGCCTATTGAAGTAGTGGTAGACTTAAGTAGACTAGGCGATGCCGACTCTTTCCTCACGTTTATATGAATGTCCCTACTTCAAGTTAACGGTCTCAGCGGACTCCGCAGCTTATCTTTCAGTTAGCCTAATGTCGCACCACAGCATTACTCCATACCGATTACCCAAACTGTGGACTCAGCTCACACACGCACCTCTACAGTAGGCCGTGGTACAGGATGTATATCTAGATAGTCCTCTAAATGTGTGAACTTAATCAACATAAGTTGTAAACATGTCTAATAAGTTATTAACTATGTGATAGTACAACAATTTAACACACATTGACCTAAATACAAAATAATTAAATATCTTCACAAGGCGGACAACAACGGCACCACATAGTAAACCACACTGAAACGGATGCATATGTCTACAATTAAAATTACTAGGCAGGTATCAGCCCCTTGGTGATAACTGGGGGATGAGAGGGTACGGCTAACATATTACAGTTAGTACAGAGGAGGAGAGTAACGTATTACAGTAGTTCGGAGGCACACGGACCAGCTGATATTGCTAACTCCCAACGGAGTGACAAGTTTAGCTTGGCAGCCCCGACAGCACTACCTGCGAAAGGAGTGAAATGAAAAGTAGACACGGGTCCGATAAATAATTGAAGGCTCCGATAGAGCGGCGGGAGTCCCCGACCGAACCTCGGCGGGTCCTTGAGGGAGCCATAGCTCACGCCACCCTCCTCCGCCACTGAATTATTCTGCAATAACATACTCGTTATAGACGTTTCTTGTAGAGTGATACTTTTATGATTTACTTCAACTTTTATTGGCACTTAAACGAAGTATACGATTTATTTCCCGTTCAATATAAGGCGTAGGCTACATCACTTTTTCTTAGCCGATAACGGAGTCTCTCAGGGCTTTTGAACGGCGGGCGTCACAGGCCATTTGCGATCGGGGAGGAGTGTGCGATCCTTTTTATGGGTATATGGGATATGACTTATGCGATGCTATTGAACGGACTCCTCGCACGTTGTTAAAACTTTTGGGGAAGGTAAACGACATGGTTTCGTTAGTAGCAACAATCGCAAGGAGACGGACGTGAAGGCGTCGAGTTGCGGTTACCTTCTCCTGATCTGCGAGCGCTGGAGTTTGGGTAACAGTTAGATTTCAGGTGGTTTAATAAATTTTTCAGAATCGCATCTTATTCTCTGCCGGTTCCAGCGGTTAGAGCTGGATAAAATTGCTCGGAAATCGCAATCAAGATTACCGTTAACGGCGTAGTTTTCGATTAACCCGCCGCGCTGGCCTATGTATGTTATGTAGCCCAACTATTAAGCCCAACATCTCTCGCGCACACCTACTGCAGTACTACATTCAAACATGAACACGCAGGCAACTTAAAGTTTAAATTCAAGCGTCAACGGCTTAATGTGGTAGCACCTAAAGAAGAACATTTGCATATCATAGAATAATTGCACGTAGTGGTTGTAGGTAAATGTTGCTGAAGAACGTTGCCTGAATGGGTACCCATCACAGCGCTTCTTTTTGTCACCATGCAGTAATATACAATTTCTAAATATTCTGTACTGGAAGTGTATTATCACTGTATATTTCTATAATCCATCTCATTGTGTATAAGTTTTTTTTTGTATACTTTCACAGAGACAGCCCTGGGTTAGTATTATCCGCAACAGCTTACGGACTGATTGGTTTGCAGCAAAGCGGCCGCCGTCCTGCAAACGTCCGAAATAATCCTATTTCTTTAACAGCGTTAAAGTTACAGTAACACGGCCGGTGCGGGTCCATACGTTGCGAAGACCAGCAGTGATGTTCTTTATCAGCGTTGCATCACTACGAGGTAACGATTTAAGTTTAGTGAAATCGCCAAACTATCTCACTCAATGTGGCTTAAACAAAAATAAACTTTTTGTTATATATAGCCTGTTCATATTATTATTGCTTTCATAACAACTTCTCCAACTTTTTATGGTGATGGGTCGTGGGTTGTGTTCTTACAGCATCAAGTTTATTGAAAGTTGAACTTTTCTAATCCATCGGGAAAATTTCCAAGTGTTAGATTTAATAGCTTGGATCTTGGAAAACTCTCCACAAGGTTCGTCGCGGAAATCTTTGGCAGATAGCACAAGACCAATTAGAGTCTCTACTCCATGATGATGATAAAAATATATCTCGATGCACTATACTAGTTTTCGTTAAATCATTAAGTTTCAGTAAACATAACTGCTTTTCGTTTTAAATGACTCTGTCTACATATCTATACAGTTTAGGAGCTTTGCTATTATCTTTCTTTCTTTTAGACTTCCTCTTATCATGGTTTGTCATTCTTTCTTTTTTGGTTTTATCCTACGTCTCCATTCAAGCTCGAATGTTGGATCCAGTGTTATATATCTACCGTTAAACAAATTGTTATCGTTTGACACTTCGTTACCGTTGTTCAACTCATGCATTGATAAGTTTGAGTTCGTGTTTACATGCAAACCGTTCGCAGGAGGCTCCGGAGGGTAAACAATATTAAATAGGTCGTAAAGATAGAGCCATTAAAGATGGGTCCGCGGTGGCGAGGTGGCCCCTTGTCGCGGCCGTGTTCCGCAGAGGTACCTTGTACGTACGACGTTTCGTGCAGCATTATGCATGTCGCGGAAAGATCCGATCGGAAATTATACCGAGTCGAACAATAAACTCGGCGGGTACACGGTGCTTTATTGACGTCACTTCCGCCGCTATAAAATCTACTCGCCGCCGAAATGCATAATTTGTAAGACAGTCACGCGCATTACACTGCTAAACGGTGTCTATACGAACACATTTCACTCGGTGCTCCCGGGGGCCGCCTGCCGATCCTAGATAAAGGCTCGTTTTATGCGTTTGAATTATATACGTCTCCCGCTCGTTTATTACAAACGGAATATTAATACCGCCACACAGCGGAAGCTCACGCACCTACTTCGTCCCGATTGAACGGGAAATTCGTTCTTTCAGCTGAGGTCCCGGCTTCCGAATGTGGACCAGTCGTTTCGCCGGCGGCTCTCTTTGTCGCGGAGACAGGCCCGGCGAATCCATTAATTAGATAGATATACGAGCGGGGCCCAGCACAGGCCCGCGCCCGCCGCTAGCCCTTTGACGCTTGATTAATTCCGGCACAAAACTGAGCTATTAGGTTAGTGTTATCGCGGCATCACATCGAGCGGGCGAGCCGGCCCCCGGCAGCCGGTGCGCCCGGTGTCCCGGCATTCCGCGAATGCCGGCCGAGGAAAACAATAACCGAGGTGGCGCAGGGCGGGCGGGGAGCTGCGTCAGGTAATAGCTCCGGCTTCCGGTGCGTTTATCAAAAAATTTATTTGGACATTCCTAGCGCGGCGTCCCGGCCGGCCGTCGGCATTTAATTTATCTATCGCGGCGGCGGTGCCGGGAGACGCAACCGTTATTGCGGCCCCGCCGGCCGGCCACGCGCTTCCGCTATGCGGATGATTTACGAGCATTTACGGACAACACTGTGCGACGTCAGTTCCATTGTCCGGTCACGGTGGAGGCGGTGGACGAGGAGGAGCAGGCTCGCCCCTGAGTTATGGCCGGGGGACGCGGCCGCTGCGACTTCTTATTGCGCCTCTAAATGCTCAGCCGCTCCGCGCTTCCGGACCACACCATTACCGCTTACCGTCTCCCTAATTTTAATGACAACAAGCTTGATTCATATAAAAATATATCACTTGTAAATTGATAAGTAGTAAATATCAATTGTAGACTTTTCTTTATAGTTAGTAATGTAGTTTTTATTATGGACTACCGTACATAGGGCGGTGAACGATGCGCACTGCCCATAACAGTTGTTCATCGATTACGTTTTCACAGCATCACATTGCGCTCCTCGACTTGTTGTAGCGCGTTTATACCAGAACATAATATAAATTCGCCTATTTAAAAATTCATAACCTATACTTGTTGTTAAATATATTACTGACTGCAGTTTGGAAATTGGAAATGGTAATCATTAAAATTTTTGGTGTTTGTGAAATATCTTCAAAATTATTACCTGCCATTTGGGGAGGGGAAGGCTTGTTATGTGGACTACCCACTCCAACATCTTAGGTGAAGGCTTGCAATGGGTCCTTGTCATCCACCACTGAATTTAGTCTTTTAGTCATCTCTTGAAATAGCTAATGATTACTCTTATGCTTAACAGTCTGAAAGTACTTGAAAGTTCCACGCAACGTGTTGTTTTGTACAGCGCGTAATCAACACCCTTACATATTCAGACTATTTATACGATCCCAGTCATATGTTAATTTGTATTACTAAGTAACTCATGTACACGAGTTCGAATGCGATGCCCGTGTACACTCATTACTATCGAGTCAGAGGTGATGTTTAACCAAATATCACCGCCGACAGAGCGACGGGCCCGTTGACATGTTAAGGGCGTGAGAACGCGGCGCTGCTGGGCGTCATGTGCGCGGGCGCAGGCGGGAGGGGATGGGGCTGGGGATGGGGGGTAAAGGCAAGGGCGCGGGCGACGGCGATTACTTACGTTTTACACCGATTTAATTCTATCTTGTATGGAACTAAAAAAGAAACATGGATCGCATGTGAATTTTAAATTGCTACTGTTCTGTTTTTTCTGAAGTCCATCCTATATATGCCGCATAGCAGTGAACCTGAATCGCTCACATCATCATGTTAATCTCCTAAGAACGCTGCCGCTGCCGTAATTACTCCGGCCAATGACTCGTGCTATTTTTACTCTATTTTTTTTATTGTGGTAAGGTAAAGTATTTTTGAATCATCTAGTGATGTAATCAAGTTAATATCTTAAATGACGTTAGCTTATTACCACATATATTATGTGATACCGGAGGTAAAGAATTGATTGTTATGTATATGATTATTTTCCTTTTGCAGGTGAGCAATATGAAAGAGCCGGTTAAAAGAAAATTATGATGGTGAAAAACAAGTAGGTAGGTGTGACGATACATGCCATTTCATGTTGCAATGCGAATCGTGCAAGCCAGTTCTATGTAAACATCCTAACCGGCGACAAGCGGCGGTGTCCCCCACCGACGTGTAAAAATGTCCGCATGAATTATTCCCATGCAGATACAGCTCCGGGTTAAACTATTCCTCCGTACAGTGGTATGTATAGAAACTGCGATAATGCGTGTACCCCCTGTGACCGGTAATAAATGGCGGGCGCAAAAACCCCGGAGCATCCCGAGTGCCAATTAAACCGCCACAAACAAGCTGTAAGCCGATATTATCGTATCGTAACAAGAATCGCGGACCTGCCCACTTCTCTCACGCTGAATAAATTAAATAAAAACCGAATATAAAATAAATTAGACGTCTCTACAACAGCGGTCGTGCACCAGGTCGCCTCATTAAGTTCTGACCGGTGCGGAAACCCTCAAAGATAGCGCAGGGCCTCCGCCGTTTCCTGCCTCCAGACGCTCCCTACAGATAATTACTCACGCAATACCTGATTATTGTTATTGCCAAGCCCGTGTCCCTACAATACGATAAATCATTAGCTCCAGGACTTCAACTTGTACAAAGAAATACCAAAAGTATTTGATTAAAGAATATCGATGGGTACCCAGCAATCCTACTCATCGTACCTTTTCTTTGAAATGCCCTGAAAGGTATAGAATATCAGCAATAGATGAAACTACATTATTTAGTTGTTAGATAGAACCTAAAATCTATAAATTTTACTGGAAACTATAACGTCAGTTGAGAAATATTTCAAAACCAATATGAAAATTAAAAGTATAAAGTAAATATGTTGTTTCAAAAGAAATCACAGTTTTTTATACTCTACATCTTGCTCCTTAATTCAACTTAACTTTAATTCAATTAATTACACAATTAATACCACAGCCTATTACTGCTGATAGGTCTCTGTTCCTGGAAAACGTCTATGTAGGTAAAACCGCAGCTCCTGTTTCTATTACAAAATAATAATGTACAATCATTACTGTGTTCCAGTTTGAAAGGTGCTGTATGCTATTGAAATTACTGGGATAACAAGACTTAACAATGCGATGTGGTGCTGTGTATACTATTTTAACCAGTGCCATGTTATGAAGAAGCGTATCACTTACCATTAAGTGTATGCTTTCCTCGTCGCATCAAATAAAAAAAAAACCGCTTTCGTTTTTCTAGAATATTCCAAAATTATTGGTTGACTCGTCTTCACTCACTAATACGTATTAGGCGTACTCCTATATCAGGTACAGTCATTTTCTTACAGAGTTACTGCTATCGTATAGGTTTAAACAGAAGCAACTGATAGAGGCAACCTAGAGTTAATAAACTAAAAAAATTTATATCAGGTGATTTATTTATTATTATTTTTATTATTTTCCTAGTCTGCTATTTACTTATTTATGTATTTATTTTTAACCCTCCTGTATTTTTTGGTTTCCTGGAAGAAGAGATCGCTTATAATGATAAGTTTATTGCCCAAATTCGAGTTTATTTATCTATTTATCTGATCAAATTCACTTGTAACAAACTGATAAGTAATAGTACCTGGTAGTTTTTTATAGGAGTACACAGGACGTTGAGGCGACTACAGAGATTTGTTCGGGTGGTTGTGTGTGTTCTCGTTCGTTTGGTTTGATGGTGCGAGGATGTCGGGTAAGACAATGATCGAACAAATAGAGGTTTGTCACGCGAGGCGGCCCTAATCGGCGATCAGCTGTGTACCTGGGCACGACTCGACATCGCTTATTTATGCCTCGCCAACATCACCAGCCCGCTTTGAAGGTACGGCCCAGGTTATAACTCATACAATGAATTTTCACTCGTACCAGATTGCGTGCATTTGCCGCGGCTGCACCGTGTCTATCACTATTTCTATTGGATATCCAAAGCCCGTACTCTCAATCAACTGTGCTTATAAACTTTAAGACTTGAATTATCTTATTTAATATTCAAACATATGCATAGAGCCACTATCTTCCAGTATCCGCATCGATCACACTGGAAATCTATTAAGGAAATTTATCTTCATCAGTATATACTATTAGTCTGTTTTGATAATGATGAGGTATTATTAATTCACGTATGTTTTTTTACCAATTCTTCACATTAGTGATGAATTAAAGAACGACTAAAATCAAAGGCAGATGAAATAACTATAAATGGTAACCAAATAATTAAAGTTATCAAATATGACGAAATTATCTTGGTTAAGGCCTCTACAAGTGGATATAGAGCACGATGCAACAATTAAATTTTGTTGACTTAACGGTATCACTCTTGACAAAGTGATCATCACTTCAGATGATGGATGCCAGCTTCACAACACATCGCCACTCCTCTCTGATGGTCATCTTCCTCGTGCATTCGTGTAGTGTTGAGCTATTCACTGCTGCTTTTATCTGGTCAGTCTACCTTGTAGGCGATCTTCTTCATAACCTGGTACTTTCAATCTAACCCTAAACCAGAAGTCGTTCAATACCAACTTGTCCTTGACGACATATATGACCAAAAAATATGAAGATACCAGACTCATCAGTCGTAACTTCTGAATAGTTGTATCTCTAAAGAATCTCTGCTTATCTAGATTTAGGATTGTTACCCGATAGAGTGATGGCCTGTGGACCTAAACATAGTTCGTTTCTAATAGTCAATCAATCATAGTTTAGTTAAATATAAAAAGTACAGTGTTACCCTTTCCATTGATAAATGATACAGTTAGAGATTTGAACGCAGCTTGTATTGAGTGTGCGTTTAATGCGCTCGCCCGTTGAGCTCGCGTCGCCGTGTTAATACGAATTAAAAATAAAGGGCCGTGTTATATTTATAATGAATGAATCATGTGGTTGCTCCGAGTGGAATCTCCAGATCTCGCGGCCTCTTAATGCGTGATCGGCCGTTCCTCCCACCGCGCGCGCTGCTACCATTGGCCGCCGCTGACGCCGCGGACGCCGCCTCCGCCGCTGCACACCGTCCGTCTCGGAACAACTCCATCCGCTCAATAAACAAGTCTCGGTGCCCATTGTCCCGCGCCATTACACAGCCGCATCGCCAGCGCCAATACCACTCATAGATCTGTTAGGGAATAAATGAGCGGACCGGCTCTACCTGCAATTGAGAATCGCTGCTGCGCCTTCAACTCCTGTCTCCGCCGTGTCCGTTGACGGTAAACAAATCAGCTGATCAAATGACGCAATTTTGTCACTAGTCCGTCAAAGACACCAAGTGGATACGTAGTACGGAGCTGGGCGGACGGCTGGAGGTGTATGTCTGTTATATCCGACAACGGTCGCGTGAAGTTCGCAGGGCCGTACCGGGCAGCGTGAAACGAGGCGCCGGCGACAGGACAGGGCTCGGTGCTGAGAGCCAAAGGCGTTTAGGCGGGTAGCGGGCGCGGGCGGGGCAGGAGGAGCAGGGCGAGGCGGAGGGGGTGCATCAGCGCCACGGCGAGAACAAAACTACCGCGGCTCGCCAACGCCCGCGCCTCTCCGACAGCAAAAAGTCGAAGACGGAACGAAGCGACAACCGCAGAGGCTCGCCTCCTCGCCGCATCGGATAAAATCGACATAGAATTAAAGGGAATAACAAAAATCACTCATTGTTCTCATAAAATGAATGTGCCGCGAGTTGAATGTGAGGCTTTTTGTGGAAATATTCTCATACTTTTAAATGGCCCTCGTGTGGCGCCTCCTAATGATTCGTCCTTTTTGCGTCGGCGCGCCGCCGGCGTCTCCCGCCCGCAGCACACCACACCACCTCACACCACTTCCCACCACCTCGCACTACCAAGCACCCGGCGCCCGCGCATCTCGCACTCAACTTTTTCGCCAACGACCTCTGATATAAATTGAACAGTTAACCGGCGCTGTTCCTTCCACTGCACATTGTCCGAAGTTGGGAAAAGAACTTTCATTATTACTTTATCATATTACTTTATAACGCTGCTTGTCTCGCTCTACATCAGACCGCAATGGCACAGTGGTTAAAAGTACTACATAAAATATCTCTTAATGAGTCTGCTACTCAATTTTTCTTTAACGGGTAAGGTTTCTGGGTGCTTTCCCAAGCATCAAATTATAAAGTTTGTTACCTAAATAACACCTTTGTACTTGGCGATCTTCGCTACTTCTCTGGTTGTTTGGATATTATGACGTCAAAATTACACGTTTAATAAGTACCTTCTATTCAATTTTTTTTTTTAATATCATTATTAAGTGTATTACAGTAATAAGAAATCAGTATAATGGTACTAACTCTCTCATATAGCTTGGAAATTGTATCTGAACATTATTGCTTGATAACGATATCAGCTCTGCGGGAGATATAGTGTGCAGTGAATTTGTAAGAAGGTATTTCTAGAAATCAAAATATTATATTTTCAAAAGAAAATGCTTTATCAAAGATACATTTTCTTGAAAAAGAAAATAGTTTTTCGCTTTTCCTTCTTATAGTACAACAAATCGCTATTTCATTAATACTAAAGGAATTCTCTGTTTGTATTGTCAGGTTAGTTCTAAGTGATCACGTTGAGGATATCGATTTTTTTAACGTATCTATCCTTTAAAAATTTATATAAAGTGTTTCCTTTTAATTTTTTAGTTCTATCACAATCTATTGTTCATTTTGTAACCCAAAAATAAAATAATTTTAGTCGCAGAAACTGCGATCCCATGGATTATGAAATACGATTTACTGGTGGTAGGACTCAGTTACCGCAGACTGTCTAGATAAGTATCACTGCAAGTCTTATTTCAGCCGACAAACATGAGTAGACATTGCTATGTTCCGGTTTGAAGGGTGTTGTGTGCTAGTGAAATTACTGGGGTAACGAGACAACAACTTACGTTTCAAGGCGACGAGCGCATGTGGTGTGTTTACCATCTCTCCCTCAGGACCTCTCTCCTTCAACTTTCCCCCAAATATTACTCATGTAATGATGCCGCTGGCTGATGCTGCTGTAACTAAAAATATATTTTCGTATGTGACCTGCTATTATGGGCAACCCTGGCGACATCGCATCAAATAAGTGTTGCGGCCACAAACACTCGATGCAGTGTTTATTGTGAAGGCATGAACGTTCATTTGTTGGCGGCGCTGCTGCGTCCGGGGGCCAGAATAAATAATAAAGGCACAGCGAGCTAGTGAGTCGTGACACCTCCTCCTTCACTAATGGAGCGCCGTCTAATCGAGATCTACCTCTGCGCTGGTCACGTGGACATTCCTCATTTGTGAGAGTCGCCCCGCTGTCGAGCAAGACCCGATTACGCTACCCGGCTGCGACTTTCCGTCTTCGCTCATCCAAGTGTTGGAAACTTATTTATGGATGCAGGACCAGGACATATAAATTTCATGTAATTTAGATTATAAAATGATATAAAACATATTATACTCTCGACCGGTCAATTATTTTACCATTAAGATAGATAGATAAATAGACCTTTCATTGTTCCACAAAAAAAAACACACACATACATGTACATGAACAAACAAAAGATAAATTTACAAATACAAACAAATTGAGAGAATTTAAGACTAAATACGAGTAACGTTTAAATACAGAGAAAACAATTTGTGTGTGCTGCAGTGGTACAATGGGCCGCAGCTCAGTGGATCGCTCACCCACTGAAGGTGAGACACTGATTTTCAGCTACCGCCCGTGGTGCTGTCGCGAAAGTCGATAAAACTACTTGTAACTCCAAATATTTGTATTAATTATATATATCGTTATAGTTTATTGGTTCTCTTAAATGTTTTGGAGTATGACAGAGAATGTTGCAGGCCGCAGCGAAGTGTTTTTTTCTTTCAAAAGGAAAAGTTTCAAATTTTGTTTGAAATTGTAAACATTGCTACATTGACGTGTAGGTGGAGGTATATCATTCCAACACTTCGTGGCCTGATGACAAAAGCTGCCCGTAAATGCAATAGTTTTGTGTTTGTATTGGAGAGATAGGTACGAGCGCTTCTAATTTTTAATTCATCTTGAACAGGAGAAAATTTTATTTTAGCGTATAAGTATTCGGGTGTCTTATATTTTAAAACTCCGAATAAAAGAGAAGCTAGATGTAGCTGCCTACGTGATTCCATGTTGAGCATGGATGATTTATAAAGATGTG
>DWLS01004699.1:0-13602 GCA_018246255.1 Pachliopta kotzebuea | reverse complement strand
CAAGCTTTCTTGAGGCTAACTTAACTTTGTCCTCTAGATGACTCTGGTACTGAACTTCACTGGAGATATTAACTCCTCATTTTTGACACACCTGAAACGTTCATTATATAACATATAAGTCGAATCGTTTAGTAAAATACGCTTTTGATATTTTCTATTTAGATATATAGATAAACTCTATTGCTCACATTATAGTACAGTGAAGTATTTATTGGATCTTTAATCATGATATTCAGAACACATTATGAATAGAGGAATACAAGAGAATTTTGATTTAAAACTTGTATATCTAATCTTCTTTAATTTAATAAGCAAATCAATCGATAAATCTACATAATAATATTTATCGCTTTATCAATGTTAATTAATTACTTTAGTAAATTTTACTAACTGATATTTGTTATCTGTTTTTATGATTATGTTTTTGTATACCTATAACTTAATTTTGTGCAATAACTGTTGTTTAAAACTTAGGCAGGTTTATTTTGTCCATTGATCTACCTCAGTAAAGTTTCTCTTAAGGCAATTAAAAGGGAAGTAATTTATTTATTACTTTTAATCATAGACAATTTTTTTATGTTATTTATTGTAAAAAAAAACAAGATGTTTATGAAAGTTTTATTGTTATTATTTATAGAGGGTAGCACCGATTGGTATACATGTAAACATAAGTACTTTATTAATTCGATTATGTTTACAAGTTACTATCAAGTTCAGTATTCGACTAATAGTTAAGTAGGTGGTATTATACATTTATGTATCTAAATAATGATCTCTTAATATTAAATTAAAATTAACATAAAAATTGTAATGAACAACACATAACATTAGTTTGGTAGTAACGGTCTCAAAACTTTTACAAGTTTAATAGTTAATATTATTTAGATTACAAGTAGTAGACGTTTAAGAATAATTGTCAACTGAAATATACTTTTCATTAAGAACAACTGCGGTTAATCCGAAAATTTTTAAAAGAATATTTGATGTTCGCTTTCTCGATGGAAAATAAATAACTCAGCCACTAGTTAAACAGTAATATGTACTTTAAACATCTTTTATTTATCATTAATGCTAACACTTATCCCCGATTTAATATGGTATTAAACAATTAGAACGTGGATGGTGAATCGTGCTTGTATAGAATACTCTAGTTGTCATATGGTGACAGTCAGGATTCGAAAGAAACCTTACCACCAATCACCACGGACTGAACAAGAAAAGGTAAAGTTATCTAGTACATCACGGAAGTGTCTCATTCGGACACAAAAGTTCGTAATTTAAGTAATATGTTAATTGCTTTTTAATTATTAATTGCAAATGATAAACTATGAAAAAATGAGCTAGTTAAGTTTTAACTATAAAAAATTATTTAGAAAACCGTAATTGAATTAATGAGTTTTCTCTTCTTTATATTATTTAATAACAGTATTATTTTATTCATATTACTGTTTAAATGTTACTGTAAGTTTTATAGATTTTCACTTTGCATAGGTACTTCGATGTGTTAGTACTTTATGGTTTTTTCTATTTCAGTTCGATTACCATATAAATTAATACCGACAAATAAAGGAAAGTACTTGTTAATGATGGACGGATATACATATTCGCAGAACGCTCAATCTTTGAACTACTATTGTTCTAAAAAGGATTCCGGTTGTAAAGCCCGGATAAAATTGAATAAAGACGGACAGGTTATTTTTGCACAGGAAACACATTTTCACGAACGGCCAAAATATTTAGTAACACATTCAGGTTACGTGAAAATTTAAACCTACTTTCATACTATGCAATTCAATTCAATAAACAGTAAATATAAAATTATATTTTATTTATTGTTATGTGCCTTCTATGTGGGAGATACATCTATGCATACTAGACCTTAAGGCAAGGATAAGTTGACGGACTTTTACCGACAGTATACTCTATCTTTGGCAGTTTACGGCAGTCATGAAATTATTTTTGCACACAATTTGGTAGATCTTAAATTACGCTATCGACCATATTTCGGTGACGGTCATAAAATTGGTTTTCATTTCGTGTTATATTTTTTAATAACATCTTAAAAATTGGTTAAAATATGTGGTTATTTATAACTGAATAGAGAAAAAGGGATAAGTATTCAAAATGCTATATGGATATGAAACGTACAGGGGTTAAATCTATAACATCAATTTCATTAATTTAATCTACAATCCGATTATACCATTACTTCTTTTTATACGCTTCCTGTAAATGATTACTGATTGATTACGCGTAATCTTGCAGGTGACGGTGCGGAATTTTGCTTTATAATTACCAGCAGTGGCAAAAGGTTACTCATGGTCAACGGTTACACCTTCTCACAAAACAATCACGCTAGGAACATGTATTACTGCTCTAAGAGATCGGCGAAGTGCAAGTCGAGCGTCAAGTTTGATTACCAAGGACGAATTATCTCTGTCAAGGATCACAATCATCTTCCGCCAAATTATACAGTTACACATGACGGGACATATTTAAAGATTTCATCGTAGTTTAATTTTTTAAACTATACAAAAACATATAACTAATATTATAACTAGTAATAAATGTTGTACCAAAAATGAAAACTTTTCCTTCAAATACGTCTAATTTAATCCTTTTAGTGTCAGTCCTTTTAAGGAGAACTTTTTAGAGTCGCCTTAGCGCTCCTTTTGACAGTTCAAATTTGTCGCACAGGTGACGGCTGTGTTACTTTGTTCGTATTTTTTATTTAATTTATTTTATTATAACTATATCGTAACTATTTCGTCATGTGCAATGAGATCCTTAATAAAATACCCAATAACATTAAGGCAGAAACGAATAACAAATTTAAAAGTCCCCTGCGCAGGTGGCTATTAGATAATATGTTCTATAGCATTGATTTTACTTTTTATTTACGACTACTGTAAGTACTCTAAGTCCCACTTCTGACTGAGGGTCGTGGTCATCATGTGTAGTGAAACACACGACTTTCTTGGCAGTTATAAGGAGTAGTTTGCCATTGCCTTCTCCTTTTCACGTAATAGTCCGTTCACGGATGGTTATGATATATATGTATAGGATTCCTCACGATGTTTTCCTTCACCGTCAAAGCACGTGATATTAGTTGGTATTATAATAACTGCACATAAATTTCAAAATTCATTGGTGCAAGCCGGATTCCAAGCCAGAACCTTCGGAGTGAGAGGTCGGCGTTCAAACCACTAGGCTATCATAGACCTATCAGTGACTAACATAAAATAAATTTCCGAGACATCATCATCATCATTTCAATCGATGAACGTCCAATGCTGATTATATATCTCTTGTAAAGTACTCCACAAAATAAATCAGAGAAATAATATTCCCTATTAATTAAGAACAATCAATGCATAAGTTATTATTAATTTATTCATGTCTCTTTGTCATTCATTTTTTTTGACTGAGGAGACATACTAAAATGTAATAGAATTTAATAATTTGCGTACTGTTATTAACAGTTAAGTAAGGAGATTTTCAGTCATCAGTTTATGCACAGAGGTTTAGCTCTTCGTTTTTAATAAGGATAGCTAAGGAGTGGAACAATTTGCTAGCGTCAGTGGTAAGGTCCAAAAACGATGTGTGCGTCTTCAAAAAAAGGGTGAATAGGCATTTGCTAGGTTAATACGCTTTACCAACATAGACCACATCACCTAAAACTAGGTGGGATCGTGGTCAAGCATTGACCTTTATCGTCATACAAAATAAAGAAATGATTGTGTATCACACATATTTACAGCAAGTAAAGAATTTATTTATTTATTATTATATCGATCGCAAATTCTTTATATAAACATCGTGATTATTATTTTTTTTTGATATTTCTGTTTTGTATTTCAAAATACAGGATACAAGTGAATTTTCAGATGTTGAAACTTTGACTTTTGGCTTGGAAAAATTGCCAGGGCGAAATTTACGACGGTGTGTGGTTTGCAGCAGTAAGAACAAAAGTGCAGTGAAAAGATCCAACTTGATTTGCTCCATGTGTAAAAAGGGACTGCATGGTGTTTGCGTAGGAAAACACGTATGTAAATAATCTTGCCCATTTTCCATATAGATTCTGTAATTTTCTTGTCAATAAATAGCTTGTATTCAATTTTTGTTTTTATAATCACAAATGGCCCATACAAAACTCTGAAACTTTGGGCACCCACAACTCGGGAACCCGACCACATACCAAGAAAATCCTAACGGCTCTGATCTTATCTAAGCGAGATCTGTCTGTATGACAAATTTCAGCACTAGCTCCTACCCCTTGTAGTTTTCGAGATTGAAAATTGTTGACGGACGGAAGGACAAACATTTTCATTTGAATAAGGATTGTATAAAATCTTCTGAAAAAAAACTGTAAAAATTTCGAATATTGGTGTGCTATAAACGAAATGGTGAATATTTCTTTTGTTCATTCAAATTATCTTTAAAAATGCAATTTTTTACTGGCATTTTTCTTGCCAGAATATGTACGACACTAAGAGGGTTAATCGACATCTAAATTATAAACATTGTCAGGGCGTTCTTTTGTGTATTAATTAAATTTGAAGCCTGCTATGCATCGGCATAGTATAAACTTAAAATAGAAAAGAGGTTAAATATTTACAAGCTGCTATATTTATCTAACACGGCATATATAACAAGTTTTATTTTCTTACGTTATCGTAAAACAAATTAGTAATAGATAACATAGATAAAAATTATATAATATACATCGTAGTAAATGTTCCCACTGTTGGAGCTAGGGATCTGTCTCAAAGAAAGAGTAAAGTTTGTTTATCCACTGTTGGCCAAATGCGGGTAGACGGATATCAAATAGGTAATTGTTATTCTTGAAACATGTCGCTTTCCTTACTACATAGGTTTACAAGAGACCGTCTAGGTACGTACCACAGCAGCTACTCCTGTGCTAGCATTACTTAGTTTCAGTTTGAAGGGTGCTGCAGACTATTGAAATTACTGGGGTAACGAGACTTAACACGTTACGTCTCAAGGCGACGAGTACAATGCGGTGCTGTCTATACCATTTTAACGCCTTACTCTTCTCGTTGTTTCGTCGCAAAAAAATGGACCCAAGTTATAGTAAGTTCTTATCAAAAATATGGGGATACTTGATACAATGCAACGCAACAGCAACTTTGTTCGTGCTCTAGGACTATATCATCTATATATCTACTATTCTCTGTTAAGCTATTGCCGCGAATCATATTACAAAAAATACTTTCTTTTCGTATTTCCGTACAAAGGGTAGTCGAATCGGAGCCTTATTCACCGTACTCTCGTTCCCACCTTTATTTAGTATCTAATGAACTTCCAGCAAGCCCACTTTGTGTGAAATACAATAAGCCAAGCACTCATCTACACTTCATTGTAGATTTTAAGGTCACTGAGCTCCATCTCCATGATAAGGCGAAAACCAGCTCCGCCGGCGGTATTTGTTACGTGTACAGCGTTCAGATCATGTTAGACTGCTTTTAAAAGTAATACAGAATTATTAATCGTTTTATTCGTTTTCAGGTATCCCTTATAAATTTATTAGAATGCAAAATGGTGGGAGTTTACTTATGTTAAATGGCTACACTTACTCTAGGCGTAACAATTCCACGAACTATTACTGTTCCAAGAAAGATCGCGGCTGCAGAGCGAAAGTGAAACTCGATAGTGCGGGAAGTATAGTTAAGATAAATGATTGCGTTCATGGTCATGATCCTCCGCAATATGTTTTGACAAGGGCCGGCTACTACTTAAAGGTTTACTCTTAAAGATTTTAAAGTTGAAATATTCTTCATTAAATGTAAAACCTTTAATATTGTATCATTTCATAAGGTTTAATCTTTACCAAACTCCTGTACTGTGTAAACATTTACCAATTTTTTTTTGGAATTGTAAAGAACAAATCAATTTTTTTACAGAGTCAAAACAATACTTTAATTAGATGATGATGGGATTAATTTTCCCAAAAGAAAAAGACATGAAAATCATTGTGAATACATACTTTCTGAAGAAACTACTCGAGAGCTATTAAATGGTCACCATTGTCCTCTGGATAACTAATTTGACATTATAGTCTCAAGTAGTAAAACTTAAAGTTTGTCCTCATCATGTACCTATAAAGCTAAGGTACATAATATTTTGATAAATATTACCTGTGTTGTGGCTTTTTTTGTATAGCTATATAGATAGTTGAACTTCGATTCGTGTTTCGTAATGTAGTTCGATGCTGGTAGTAGCATTGCAACAAATTCGTTTCAGTGGTTTATCATATTCCTTCTTTGAAAAATAATAGTTTCTTCCATAATTTGATCATTTGAGTCTAGAGTTAAATATGCAAAAAACTAGATCAGTGTTAGTTGTTACTTTATAAAGGTGTTATTATTTTTGACTGCGAATATAATTAGATATAGTAGTTTGCAAAAAGAACGTTACATATCTAATGCATTAACTTCTGATCTACGAACAGGTCTACGCTATGAAGTGATGAAGTCAAAAAAAGGCCGAAGTCTGATTATTGTTGATGGATATTCGTTTTCGAAGTCGACTCGCCGTGGTTATATGTGGGTCTGTTCAGCGAAGACGCGTGCCTGTAAAGCAAAGCTGAAATTAAACGGAGGGAAAATAATAGCATTTTTCAATAATCACAATCATCCGCCGAGCGCGTTCACCAAAACCTCAACCGGAATCGTACGAGTTTGAAAACTTTAATCTGAAGGAGAGGAATTTATTCAGTACTAGAAACAGTACAAGTTACACACTCAGGAACTAGGAACAAGTACATCTGACTGTTAAAAATTCAGCACCGACTTCCAGCCTGAGTCGGAGACACTGCTATAAAAACAGGTTATAACAGCAAATGCTGTTTAGTACAAGATAGGGAATTTCCGCACAGCACTTTGTTTTATGTTGATCAAATCACTTAAAAATTAAGGAATGCTACTTGTAAAGAAATAAATGGTTTTAAACCTAGATTATTTCTTATTATTCTCAATGAATTTATAGTTTTAAAATAATAGGTACTTTCTCTCCTAGCGCTATGTAGAAAAATAATTATAAAGAGAAGTTACAGATCAAAGCAGATTTTGTTATGCTAGTGTAGATTTATTTTGTTCCTATATAACTTTAACTAATTTAACAATAATTGTTTAGTACATATCCCCCTGAAAATTTGTTTAATGTTATGTACATATTTTATAAAAATTACCATATTGTTTCGGTGATGAGTGATTTCAAACAGTTACAATTGTTATTAGATATTTATTCGGTTTAAAAAGTGTTGTATGGCTGTAAAATTACTGAACTAATGAGACTTAACACCTTACGTCTCAAGCCGACGAGTCCAATGCTATACTGTGTTAAGCTTACCATCAGGTGAACATCTTGCTCCTCTCGCCACATTATTAAATAAAAAAAAATTAACAATCTCGATAAAATTTTGCTAGGAATATTGATTCAAGGTATAACCGTTACAAAAATTTAAAAAGTAGTGATAGCGAAGTGGTTTGAACGCCTGCCTACCATTCCGAAGATACCGGGTTCGAATCCGGTTTGCACCAATGAATTTCTCAATCTATATGCAGTTAGTATAACACCAACTAATATCGCGTGCTTTAAGTCATGTATCAAATCGCGTCGCTATAAACATTACAGAAATACCGTTTCAATAGTTATTAAGAACAAAGAATCATTTATTTTTGGGGAATTTAATCATCACGAAATCACCGAATTGTTGTCATTACACTTTCAACTTACAAATATCTGGTTATTGTTTTATTTATTATTGCTTTCTGTTTGTTATTGATTATGTATTTGTTTACACATATTTGATAGAATTGATTATTAAGTTGTAGAATTTTTTTGGAAGATGTCTCTTTTGATTTTACCTGAATGTTAATTGCACATATTAAATGGTTATAAAATTGCCCGTTTGCTGGCATTCAATGTTTTATTTTACTTTGTCTACATCACTCATTATTTGTAAAATAGAAAAGTGTAAATGCTTTTACAAGAAACCTTTTGAATTTGTTTGCTTGTCTGTTTGTTATTACGCTTGAGATATTTATGTGTAGAAATTATTATTTTAATTTACTGTCTGAATACAATTTCAGAGATGGAATATAAGTTTATTACAATACAATCAGGCGCAAGTTTACTGATGTTGAATGGCTACACGTTCTCGAAACATTGGAAGTCAACAAATTATTACTGTTCTAAGAAAGACAAAGGCTGTAGAGCGAAAGTGAAACTAGATAAGTTCGGAAAGATTGTTGAGATGAACAACTGCGTTCATACTCATGATCCCCCAAAATATTATGTAACAAAATCTGGATACTACTTCAAATTATAACTCTTAAATCGATTAAATGTAAAACTTTATTAAACATATGCAATCGGATTTTCTTTTATGAATCTTTAATTTTAAATACGTGTTTAAAACGTAGATAATTAATATGTTAGTAATATGAAAATGTTGTAAAGATGATAGATTTATTTTCAGAAACGGTACGATACAAGATGATATCAACTGGGCGCACTAAACCTTTGTTGATGCTGGACGGGTATACATTTTCACAAATGAAACAGTCAAACTGTTTTTATTGCTCTAAAAAAGATTATGGATGTAAAGCTCGCGTTAAGCTGTCTGAAGATGGTAACATTCGAGAGGCATTGACCTCGCACAACCACTCGCCGCCGCAGTATGTGGTTACATCGCAAGGAATTTATATTAAGATAAAAAGTTAGAGTATGTTACCATAAACATGGTTCACCTGCAAAATGGGTTTTTTAAAGGTTTATAAAGAAGGTTGTTTAAAATGGAGACTGATGGTAGGTCTCTGTTGCCGTAGATCGTCTAACCACCGCTGTTACTATTGCAGCTATCAAATAGTATTATGCTAAAATTACTATGTTCCGGTTTGAACGAGGTTGTAACCTAGTCTAATTACTCGGGTAAGAAGGAGTTGAAAAAACTCTAGAAATTAAACAGCTTGGGATTTTGATGAGGTGTAACGAGCAAAAGGTGACGGTTGGTAATACGTTTACCTATAACAACGTGGTGCTGGTTAAGATAGTATATATAGCACCACATTGCGCTCCTCGCCTTAAGATGGAATGTGTTAAGTCTCGTTACCCCAGTAATTTCTCAAGCATACAGCAACTTTGAAATCGGAACACAGTTATAATGTTTGCACATTACTATTTAGCGGTAGAAATAGGAGCTGCGGTGATACCTACCTAGACAGTCTGCGGTAACAGAGACCTGCCCAACCAGTGTATAATATCTGGGTATTCAAACAAGTCCTTACTACGACGAGTTATAACTCAACTATAATATATATATTTTTATAAGTATTACCATTTGTTTGTATATAAAAACCAATAAAATCAAATAAAAACTTAGACATTGTTTTCTCTTGTATTGTTCATAATACACAAAAGGCGGTAAGGAAATATTCATCATCATCATTTCTTTCGTTTATTCTTTCTCCACAGACATTTGTAGAAAAGGCCTAAATTTTGGAAGTCTTAAAAATAGTTACCTAATCATAGAATTAAACTTGAAAAACGTGAAAGGAATGTTACTTTTCTCAGGTGAGCATCTCGGTTACGATATGATTAAGTCACAGAGGGGTAAGAATTTACTTCTGTTGAATGGCTACACTTACTCAAGATCTTACTGCAACACGTGGATATGTTCGACGCACTACCCTAATTGCAAGGCAAGGGTGAAACTAGACAATTCAGGGCGTCTGTGCCACGCGAGCAACAACCACACGCACCCGTCTAGGACTTACTACAAAACTAGTGACGGTGGATACATCAGAGTGTGAAACTGTTTTACTTCGACCAATATTTATTTATATAATTCATTCTCCCGGTTATGCGGAGACTTTAATTTCCTTCATCCTTTGTTTTCCTTTGAATTCTTTTATTTTTCTCTATCTCTTATGTTATTATATTATTTCTGCCTTCATTAAATTTTCTTTATTTCATACCATTGTTACATTCTCTTCTTTCTTCTTCCATACATCGCCTCTCACTTTCATTGCCACTATTTCTTATTTTTTTTTATGTCTCCAACAATTTTTTTTTTCATTCTTTTTCCCTTTTGTTGGTTTAGGCCAAGGCTTGCAATTTTAATTTAATATTAATTTTATGTTTACTCATTCTTTCTATCGACATGTATGTTACTCTTACAATAGTATACTATTTTATTTTATTGTAAATAATAACAATTAAAGTTGAACACGTAAAAATTGGGGAAATAAGTTGACACTGAAAATGAGAAAATAGAACGTTTTTATGGGTACTCTTTTTAAGTCTCTCTACTCTGCTTACCGGTGTTGTGTTTTCTGCGTAAAAGTTCATGAAGTAAACAGTTAATTATATTAGTACAATAAAAAGAAATTCATTTTTATTTTCCTATTATTAACCACTCGAAATTCAGTGGAGTACGTATAAATTAATGTTTTTTTTTAACACAATCTATGCATTAGGAATTCTAATGGATTTCTCGAGAGTGCTTTAGCTAGTGTGGCTGATCGTGATTTTTTTTATTTCTATATATATGACAGATACAAATATAAACATATGCTTCCTGTTTCAAGTTTGGTTTAATCTATAAAAGAAATTGAAGTTCGAAGATATCCCAGACTCACTAAGTAGTAATACAACACATTAAGTTCGTAAAGAGACCTTAAGTATCTCCTAAATCGGATGCATCGCAGATGCAAGGAGTTAAGAGCGGGTATCATGCTCTCTGTTTTAGTGCCATAAGATTTTACGTCCTAAAATTATTTGACTGCCTTTTTATACTTTTAAAGCATCTCTTGTGGTCATGGTCTTCTTTGTACTATAATTTAATTTCTTTTTATAGACTGGTAATCTTTCTATGTACCGTCTCAGTTTTCCAGGTTAAAATTTGCACTACGTTTGGACATCTGGCGATTAGTTTTTTTCTATTCAGCACAGATTATACAACTTTGCTAATTCTGGTAGGTTATTTACACGAACTACATATACATTCGCTTAATAATATATATACACAGTTGGTAAAATTAGTTTAATAAAATTTTAATTATGTATTATTTATTATTATATTTCATTGCAGATTTTCCCGAAGTAAGGTGTTCAGGTCACCTTTTCCAACGTGGCAAAAAAAAAAGGCGTTGCACAGGCTGTTATAATAAATTACGACTTACATTGAACAGCATACAGGCGTCAAACAAAACTAAACGGATTTTGACATATTGTATGCAATGCAATCAATCTATGTGTTTATCATGCTTCAATGAAAATCACTTTTCTTTATTAAATAATTACTGAAGTTCCTAAATGAATATTAAAATTCATAATTCTTCAATAAATGTTTGATAGTTGATAACTAAGACAATATTATTTCCCCTGACTAATAACAATTCAGACCGCACTATCTTCAGTTTGCGATGCGCGATACAATAGATACCTAAGTTTTTCGTATTTTCTCTCCATCCATTTGTCATACCTTCATGCGAAGCAATCCAAAGATAGAGTAATAGATTATCTATATTCCTCGGAAAGTTCATAAGTCATTATTTATTTTTTGAGCGAGTTGTGCAGTCTTCAAAAAAAAAGTTTAGAAGATTTTTCAGGTCTCATACGTACTGCGGTTAAGCACGGTTACGAATTCTAATAGATCTCAAACCCACTTTAAAAATGGTCTAGCAGCTAACGTGTTAATTAAACCAGTGGCTTGTTTGGACGATAAAACTATTAGTAACCGATCTATTTTATCTGGTTTTCGGTGTTAGTAATATTGGTAGTAATATATATAATCAGAGGTAAGTAAACGGTTTTCATGTTTTCCAAACTATTCAAAAATCAAAGTAAATTTTTGGTGTATCTTACGATATTTAAGAATCAGTGTTCAAATCATAGAATAATTAGTAACTGCATTAACTATTTATGATACTTTGATAGTAATTGTTGATAGAAAGAAATGTAAATAGTTTAAGAATTTTCTCCAAAATTTCCAAAACATTTCAGATTATCAAAGCTACGAAATTATCAAGTCGCAGAGAGGGAAGAACCTCTTGGTTGTGGACGGGTACACGTTCAATCAAAGGAGTGTGAATAGTTGGAAATGTTCGTCTAATCGTTTGTGCAAAGCGAAATTGATCATGAACCATGGAAAAATTGTCTTCATATTAAATGAGCATTTGCATCCACCGAGGAAATACAGGGATTTGCAAGACGGTAACTTGTACCAGTGGAAATCTTAGGATCACCGGTTGGGTCATACATATTAACGTATAAAATAAGAAAACGATGTAAATGGTTAGGTTCTGTAAATTTGTCGGTGGTTTCACAATCTGATAAAAAAAATTAGTTTTCTATCAGGCATTGCGGTGTTTGCCTAAAACTAGACGAATAAGCTGAAGTTGATTGTACTTTACAGAAGGATATTAAAATTATTTAGCAAATTAATGTCCTAGCAATATTATCTAAAAAGTTATATCTTATATTATATATATCATTAAAAGTTAAATGTTCAGAAAGATGAAAACTAAATATGTAGTAATATTATTTTTTAGTTTTATAACATTTGCATAATTTATAACACTTTTTTCTTATGTGCAAATAATGACTAACAACGCTAGATAGCCTGAGCACCTAACTTTTAAATATTGCTCAGGAGCTCGTGTATTTTTGTTATCATCCATTAGCCAGAAGACGCCCACTGCTGAACATAGGCCAGGCTTCTCCATATCTATCGATCTTCTGCTCGTGGTCATTATTAAGTTGTACGTAATTATTCAGTCGTAATATATAGGTTAATACAAAAAGGGTACTAATATGATGGACGGAAGATAGACCTGAGGCGATAAAAGATTTTTGTTGCTAGCTATAAAGTAGCCCGTCGTAATTTCTTTCTACTTGGTTAAAGTTTATAATTAAGTTGTGGAATAAAAAAGTATTTACTACATTTTGTATTTTCCAAGTACTACAGACTTATTATTAATTTATTTGTTTAATGATTACACTGTCGGTCAATTATGCAAAGCAGGCAATAATAACATTGAAAATGTACGAATACATGATTTTCAAAACAAAATTGGCAGTTTTCTTATTTACATAATTTTAATTATTCTCATTTCCAGTGTTTTCCCATATCTAAAATCAGGTACCGTTGTTTTTAACACTAATTCGAATTTAACATTGAGTACGTAAAAAAGAGGTAAGCATCGTTTATATTTTACTGTCATACATTCAACATTACTTCTTAGCTGTGTTTATTAAACATTTGCTTGCTTTGACTGTATACATAAGTTATAATTTTAATGAAATTGTTAACTTTGTCTAGGACATTTCCATTACGACGTAATCAAATCGCAAAGAGGAAAGGACCTGGTGATGGTGGACGGATACACATTCTCACAGCGGAGTCAGAACAGTTGGAAGTGTTCCACTAATTGTGAATGCAAGGCTAAACTCTTATTGATCGATGGAATCATTGTGAATATAGTCAACAGCCATAGCCATCCACCAAAAAAAGTGATTGGCTTCGATTAGATACATTCCGCTGAATCAAAATAATAAGTTAACTATTTTTACTAT
>DWLS01004698.1:0-13604 GCA_018246255.1 Pachliopta kotzebuea | reverse complement strand
ATTGCTGTACACGCCTGTAACTGGCTTACATACCAATACCTATTCTTATAATTGTTAATTTTAAGCTTGAATGTTTTGTATGTATTGCTGTTGGTGTCTCTAAATAAATAAATAAATCTCACGGTCCACCCTGCTGATCAACAAACGAGGCTCTAGGCACTCGCCAATCCCTATCAATACGGATCTCAAGCCCGCGTGGTGGGAGATAGTCCAAATCCCTCCTCTATCATGGGAGGCTTATCTCCAGCAGTAAACGTCTATCGGCTGATGAAGATGATGATGATGATTATATTATAAATTATGAACAGAAGCCGGTAAAGTATATAGCTTTTATATTACTCGTGACTCGTATTCTAAACGTGAGACTGAATCCTCCATCATTTGCCTAAAATACAGATTTAATAATAACACAGATAAAATATATTAGAATTAATTAAAAAAAAAGTTAATCGTGACACAAAATACCTTAATGACAATTTAAATTAAACAAAATACGTTTTGATTCGCTGATTATATACTTAAATATTATATAATGTACCATTGATTAATAATTAATTAACATTAGTTTTCATATTTAACATACTAGAAGCTAATAAATTATGCGGTAATGGACTAAAATACTTTTCTTGCCTTCAAATTATTTAATTAACAGAGTTCTTATCAATTACTTAAGTTTTTTGATTAGAATTAACATTTTAATATTTTCGCGTTTTTTATTTAAGTTTAAACGGTTGATTATAAGCGAATATATTACATTTGTAATAATTAATAACTTATACGGAGAGTTCCTGTCCTGGATCAATAGACGACCATTAAAACTTAAAAACTTCAAATCTACTGAAAACAGATATTAAATACAAATATATGTAATGTACAAATATTAATATATTATATGTATTTTAATTTTCTCATTATTTTTTAGTTCTACTAATGTATGTAATAAGCAATACAAAATATGATTAAAATTACACAGCCATCATGCTAATGTTATTACTGACAACATGTATGAAATATTTATTTATAACTTTAAATAAATCATTCGTTTTTTTTATTTATTTTATTGTTTATCAACTGTTTAAATTGATAATAAATAAAAACATAGCTTGAGTACAAATTCGTGAAACAGCGGATCGCTGCGGACAAAAGGCAACTTACTTTAACGGACTTTTATTCTCTTTTCTTGTTCTCTAATAACATTTCATATGTAATTAAACGAAAAGAATTAGCCAATACTTATTAATATTACATCAGTCTTATTATATTCACGACTATTAAAAAAATATATAGGAAGACTTAAAACTTATGTTAAAATAAACGGACTTAGTGTTTATACCTTATTCTTTTCCCCTCTATGATCTAGAAAGATTCATTAGTGAAGTAAGAAGTTAAAGTATAACTTGATTTTTTGATTTCTTCTACATTTAACAGATATTGTAGATACTATCTATATATATTATATCGCTTTAAATATTTATTCCTAAATAATGTATTTCTAAACTCCGGCTCACGGATACGTTTGACATTTCACAAGTGCAGTCCCGGATGCAGGCTCGAGAGATCTTCGCTGTTTATTATTGAATAAAACAAATGTCAACGCAAACAAGTACGGCTCTAAGTTTAACACAAAACGTACCGGAGTCTACTACCTACAGCTTAATGTACACACAATAAGCTAGAGTTGGTAAGGAAAATATTCTGTATCAAAAACATAACTTGCATCTAATGTTTTCACTACAGAATCTATAAAAGACAAGTACATAATAATTTTACTAATGTTACATGTATGTGATTTTTTACCACCAAAATCAAATACTTGATAAGAGAAGATAAATATGATGTTAATATCGAATATTTATAAACAAAGTATTTCCTTGGTAAATCATTGTTCCAGATTCCACGACACTAATCAACAGTATCTTCTAGTACTGTGTATAGTAAGTTAGATGGATTTAAATTATTCAATTGAAAATTATAATTACATTAAAACAAATTCTCCAACACTTTAAACTTAAACTTAATGAACAGCATGTACTTCGTTAAAAATGTAAATAAACTTTACTCCAAAAAAGGTATTAAACGAAAATACGATGTATCGAAAGCGCATCTGCTTTGCTCCGTTCTTCTACCTGGTCTTTCTTCAAATTGCATATGTCTTCCTTGAGACGAGAAAAAAAAGCCTCATTATGATACAAAACTTATTCGAAAAGTGTGTGAAAAACATCTGCTCCAATCTCACCGTGACAGAAAGCAGCAGCAGACAAAAATCAATCTTTTTCTATTGCAATAAAGTACTTTTTATCAAACAGAAATGAGTATACGTAAAAAATTAAGACGCTTCACAAATGGCGAAATTTATTCAAATTTCATCTAGGTAGATAGAAACTTAGTTGGAAAAACGCTGTAAGTGAAATTACTGTGGTGACGAGATTTAACACCTTATATCTCCAGGCGACCAGCGCAATGTAATGCTGTGTATATCTAACTAGCATTATTGTGATTATACCTTCACTTATCTTCAGGTGAATGACGTTCTCTCGCTTTATCATATAAAAAAAATAGACAAACAAAACCAGACAAAGAAATTTTCTTCTAATCCGTTTTGACTGGTCTCTTGCCGGTGACTGTCTAAATACAACCGTATTTCCTATTACAATCGCCAAACAATTAGGCGAATTATTGTAATCTAGTTTAAAGGGTGAGCTAGTGAAATTACTGGAGTAACGAGATCAAAACATCATCGTCTCCTGACCTCCACTTATACTAAAGAGTAACTAAGCTAACAAATAGCAGACCAACAAATTTATTTCTATCCCGTTTTAACTGATCTCTGTTGCCGAAGACTATCGCCAAACAACAGTATGCATTACTGTGATCTAGTTACAAAAGAGGAGCTAGTGAAATTACTGGAGTCAAAATACTAAAAACACCTTACTCCTCTCCTTGACTTACACAAAAAGATACCAGACGAACAAACTGGCAGACAAGCAAATTTATCTCCACATTAAAGTTTAATTTATTATAAGCATCTGTTTGATACAATTATTGTCATTTGGATCCTTGCAAATTGTACGGGCGCTCTCGTTAACTGAAATTATTATAGCCGTTTTTCTTTGGATCGTAAATTTCGTATAGATCACTATCAGGGAACTCTTAACTTCATACTTTATATCGATTTGATCATGTAAATGTCAGGTGGAAAAAAGAAACAAAACTGTACTCTGAACCAATTTAAAAATATCAGCTAAAAATTTAATGGAATAAATACCACAAATTGTAACTAGTATATATGTAACTCTTTTATATATATATTTTCTCTCATGTCTTGTCTGTGCAAAAAAGGATAAACACATAATATAATAATAAAAAAACTTTTAGTTAGGTTTAAGACTATACATATATTTCTAAGTAAACCCTTAATCTATTAAATTTTTTATAGCAGTGTGTAAACATTCGTTCGTGTAAGTTCCGGTTTGAAAGGTGCTGAATGCTAGTGAAAATACTGTGGTAATGGGACTTAACACATGTCTCTAGGCGACGAGCGTAATGTGGTCTAAGTCTTAATCAGTGTCACGTCGTTATGGATAAGCGTATTACTAGTAATCAGGTGATTATCTTGCTCGTCTCGTCTCATCATAGAATCATATTAAAAAAAAATAACTATAATTCTAGTCTTTAGGTGATAATTAGTTTATACTACTGTATACTGTTAATAAGAATGATTATTTAAATTATAATAAACACATGAACTTTTTCAAAGTAAAGATAAGATGCTTATAAGTTACAAAATAAAAAAACACTTGATGGAGTCCAAAGAGGAAAGGTGCTCGAAAACTTTTTTTTGGCAAACACTTCCAAGGTCCTTTCCGTGCATCTGCCGCATCTCGGAAGTGTTTGTAAAACATCTGCATAATATATTAACGGCATCCGAAAAAAAAATTGACCTAGAAAACTTAAAACATCTATGTCCTCATCCGTTTGGTACTTTTTGTTACGTCACAAAAATCATTATGTTATAGTAATCAACGGCTGACTAAAGGTGGACCTTAAAGCGTGGTGTATAGTGACATAGTTATTTTTGGTAGTTTAGATAAAAAGATCCCAATTTCCGCTCAGATGTCGCATATCCGTTCATAAAAATCCGCTCGCAATGATTAGTGTCGCATGTGACTAGTTTTTGCCATTTTTAAAAAACTCACACAACCAACACGCAATTCATTAAGATTTTTGACAAGCAGCTGCTATTAAAACAATGTGGCTACAAATAGGAGAGTGTGAGAAAGAATCTTTAAGATAACTATTTAAAATAATTAAGATTCATTAATCCTCATATTTCCTTTTTATAAAGGTACAGGTCAATGCTAGATCACGATCTCCGTTTGTGTTAAGTGATGATAGCCAGGGATGAGCCACGATACTTATCGCGGTCTTAGACACCAATCTTTCGCTTCCGGCTGTGTTAAAAGCCGTAGTCGGGGGAAAAAGAGCATAGAAGGCGTTGGGGACCTTCTGTGGAGCACTAATGCCTCAGAAGGTGGCGGCATGACCGCCGCCTACCCCCTTGATGAGGGCCCGGGGTAGTGGATACGGGGACTTCCACTGCCTGTACGGACGGGTCCTCATGGCGAATGGCATGCTCTGAACCCTCAGCACGCCTACATGTTGTTTATATGTTTAAATGACTCGTGATGAGTTTGCAGTTGTAAACACTCGTGATGTGATTCTGTGTATACCATTTTAACTAGCGTCACATTATTATGAACTAACGTATCACTTAACACCAGGTGAATGCCTTGCTCGTCAATACAGGTCAATGCTTGACCAGGACCCCACTTGGTGCTAAGTGGTAATGTGAAAATAGATACAATGAGGTATGAAAATTGAAATACTTACACAAAATCAAATTGAATTTATCTCTTTGTAACATAAAACTTCTCTGTACCACTATTCTTGTATGTAATGAGCTCATTTCAAAGAACAGAGCAATGTTAATAAAAATATTTACTTAGTAATTTCACTATATTTGGTAAATAACAATGTTATCAAACAAATTTGGTCTAGTGGAGGTAGATGACCGTTACCAGAGACCACCCCAGTACTATTGAAAACTGATTTCATCTAATCAATCCTAGTGTGATGGTGCTGAAACTAGTACCGTTTTTCATTTTTATTTACATTCTCAGTATTTTCTTTATATTTCTACTGTTCTTCCATGAATCACATTACAGACCTCAGTCTCTGCTTTATAGGATCTCAAAACTACTAGGATTTTAGGGCTTATGCGTCTTAAAGCAAAGAGATACAATGTTTATTGTTTAACATCGTAAGCCACGTTGTTATGAGCGCGTTATTTCCTATCATCAGGTGAACATCTGGTTGGATGAAAGCGATAAATGTAACTGTATCAACACCTTGCCAATTCCCGATAACCGTATACAAGTATCAAATCCCAAGCACAATCCACTTTCCCACACTCAACTATTTCCGTATCCATCATCGCCCGCAACCGCTAACAACTTGTCGCCAAAAAACCGCGGGAACGCACCTTGCCACCCCCGGTTACAGACAACTACCATCCTTATTTATCTGGCCCAAGTTATTAAGCGATCGAGAATTATTTATTTATTCCAAGCTTTCTTAAAATCTGACTACACATGGTATCCGTCGAGTCCCGAACTAAGCACAGCTTGTATCTCAGGACCCTACTTAAGAAATATTTATTGGAGAGGGCTCATGTTCAAAAGAGGA
This sequence comes from Pachliopta kotzebuea, assembly GCA_018246255.1. Classification (NCBI taxonomy): domain Eukaryota; kingdom Metazoa; phylum Arthropoda; class Insecta; order Lepidoptera; family Papilionidae; genus Pachliopta; species Pachliopta kotzebuea. The sequence goes on along the minus strand of DWLS01004698.1, from coordinate 7,859 downwards.
CGCCGGTATGATGATGATTACAATATTGAATATTCTAGTTGCCCATAAATGAATGATATATTTGATAACTTTTACAAATATTTAATGATTAAATTGACATAATATCCCGGAGCCCATCCTAACGAGCTGAAGAAGATAACCGATAGGGTTTTATTGAGTACAAATCATTCATAACCCTGATTTCTTCATAGTGCAGAGTATCGTCAGATTTCGACCAAATAACAAAATAAAGGTGAGTTTGATGTATATGAAATTGTATGATAAACTTTCCTCAAAAAACAACCTCTGTAACTTATTCCTCTCGGTAACATTTACATTCATTACAACAACAGACAACAACATTTAGATTCAGAGTTTATCGAAAACTACTAACTTTAATTGTATAAAATACTTACTATATTAGAATTATTCTATATACTATACTTATAATTATTTTTAATGAATAAATAAAAATATATGTTATCATACAAAATAACTTTAATCATAAAACAGAATTCTTTTGTGACTTAGACTATACAAAAACTCATACCAGATGTCTTAAAATCAAACCCGTTAGGTGCTTTGTCAGTAGGAACTGAAGCAAACACCGTTCTCTTTCTTTATTGTCCTGTACCGACATTCGGCTGCCACATGTCGTATCTCCAAAGCAAAATATTCTTCTGTACCTACAATGCAACAAATAATACAGAACCTTAATACCTCAATGGTTGTGAACACAAACCTGGTTCAATACTCGGCGTATGAAGAGAGTTGTTAAGTTATATAACGATAGTTGATAATCATGAGTGATATATTAAAAAAGTCTATACCATTCTAATAATAGCTAAACTACTGTGCTGTTTGGTACCAACTACCCTCTGTCACCACGACGGTGTCAAGAGAAGTGACTAGTAAAGGATAGTATGCAAAGCAATCAGACAATGACTTAAGGTATTACTCATATTAATTGTCTAATTATTCTCATATTTCGTATGCTACATCGTTCTATTGGATTACTTCATCAGCAACATCATCCAAAGCGACTAAAGAGGATGTATGTTACGGAAAGAGTAGCTGCTGTCTCTATGAAGATTACTAATTTATTCTGATCACCAGCCCATATGCTTAAAGTGAGTACTAGACATCTTAAACAAGACTGGCTGATTTAAATGATTTCACACTTTTACTTTCCAAAAGTAGTTGCTAATGATATGAACGCAAAGCAAAAAGTGAAGGTTTTCGCCACCAGACCGCCACGCTCGGTGACCAGTCCACCACGCAGTTACATCAGATCCTAAACTCATGCGCATCTTCAATTCACAACCTTCACTTGTGATGTGATGCAATTGAAGATACTAACAACCGTTTGAAGTGAAACATTCGCATTAACTTTTGTTTTGTTATACATAGTATTTAATTAAGAAAACTATACGTAAAACGATTATATTTTTAAAGAATATTACTTATCTAATAATTTATGCAATTTGTCTATTTTAATTTAAATATAGTCTATATTATTTAGTATAAAGTACGTAAGAATGAAACCCGGAATCAGGTTTAAGGAACAGATAGAATTGAAGCATGAATTTATATGTGATGGACTTGAAAACCGATGGATCAGTCAAATAGTTGAGTTGTGACATATTACCGCTGAAGAAAATGATGAAGGGTTCTCTACGTAGACCGACGACGTCATGGAGATCGTGAGAAGTCGCAGAACCGATTGCTAAGAATATATTTGAGATATGCAGCAGCGGGTGCTTATAAGCGAATAATCATTAGAAATACCTATCACATTTAGATTTTTTCTTCAATTCGTACTCGTTTAACACATACAAGTGGCCCATACAAAATTGTGAAATTTTGGGCACCCACAACTCGGGAACCCGACCACATACCAACAAAATTCCAAGGCTCTTATTCTTATCTAAGCAAGATATATCTGTATGCCAAATTTCAATCTCGTCGCTTTGAGACATAAAAAGTTAAGTCGTGTTGCCATAGTAATTTCACTATCATGCAGCACTCTTCAAATCGGAACACAGTAATATTTGCACAGTATTATTTGCCGGCTGTAATAGGAGCTGCGGTGGTACATAAACCGAGATCCAGCAACATAGATCTATATTCTCTGATTATGTTAGCGCTGACTCGTCCTTTGTGACGTTTACAGCTCATGTGATACTGGGCACGCGGACCACGGAGCCCACGGCCTATATAGATCTACCACCGATAACTATTGTTTTAGAGCAAACTTATTTCCTTGCCTTTGGAAATCAATTATTTTTCATCGCTCCCATTTTTATACACCCCTAAAACTTAAAAACCATAATTTCATTACTTTAAATAATTTAGTTATGTTAGTCGGTTTAAACATCAGAAGATGTTTAAACTTACATTCTGAACTAGAAATTTTTACCTGTGAGTGCAAATAAAATTAAACTTTATAATATTATTAATATATTTTAATCAAATTAAAATAAACAATATAAATATGTAACATGTCTCGTTTTTATACTGGTCTAATAAAATGGTTGAATTTGATGATATTTAATAAGGTTGTTGATATCAGGTTCGATTTTACTCGAAAACAGTGCAGCAGGTTGTAGAGAAATTTAAAATACTATATAAAGTATATGAGATTACAAATTATACATAGCCTCTCCTAACTCACACCAACGCCCCCATTTTTTTCTGGGCCTCTTAACGCCCCCCTCTAGGTTTCAAACGCCCCCGAAGGTCGTTATCGCCCACTTTGAGAAAGACTGTTTTAGAGAAATATTAATTTAAACAAATTCATCGAACACTTTAAGCAAACAATCATTACGAACGCCTTCTTACAGCTTTCGCCTGGTTTTTACCCGCATGATCGGATAATTACAGACATATAACGTAGGAAATAGGTAATTGGGTAACGGGCAAGTAAACATTGTAGACGAAGGACCGAAATACACTTTTACTGCTGTTACCCGATCAGACACTTTCCTAACTCTGTTTAGATCAGCCATTTATGTTATATTGATGATGAAACTTTTACAACTGAATGATTTACTAATGTTAAGCACAAAACCGTATTTTGTAGAGTACTTTACAAGAGACCCATGTTCAGCAGTGGACCTCCATCAGTTGAAATGATGATAATGATGAAGTACCTATTGCTTTTAACCCTATAGTGTCTAACTGCACAGATTAGAACTAAAGGAAACGTTTCTACTGAATCTTTAATATATGGGGCCATTATTAACCATTAGCGTAACACAGGGAGATTCCCCAGGATGGCTAGGACCTTAGACGAGGGGAAAATAAGTAACAAATAAGTAGGATAATAATATCATATATTGAGTACACAATATCAGCCTGAACATGGACAAGAAAAAATATAAATAGCTATAGTAACAGAATTAAAAATAAATATAAAATAAAACAACCTTAAGTAAGTTAGAAATTAAGGTAAGTATGATATTGCCGTCAAGAGAAAAGTACTAAATTTCATTTAAAAAGACCATAAATGTGTTGAGGCGTACCCCAAACGGAACCAATGCATTCCCTAGCTTAAATTCCAGGGTCCTAAAAATACATTGAGGGGCACCACCAAGGACCTTTCATAATAAACCCACATAACCTTGGCTAGTCCCGTTATGAACTTTTAAAAGATCGTCCAGATAACAAAAAAAGTGAACCAAAGACAACAAAGTCTACTTTCTCCATCGAAAAAAAACTGCTGAAAATAAATTCTGGTCTTGATCAATTTTATCGTGAGGTACAGCGATTTATATCGAAGCTGTAAATTTTCATGTATTTCCACAAATCAGGTCATGTGTCGCAAGCGGGTCTTTTGTTACAACTTGTATTTTTAGCTTTCCAGTCTTCATGCAGATTTGTTACTGTTTATATTACCTCTCTCACCTCTCTCGTATATTTAATTCGGAAATGTTTTTACTCTGTAAATTTTGCTGAGAAGTTCACTAACAAAAACCTTTCTACACCGTAAGGACCGTTTTTAGTCCTAAAGAGAGTAAACTTAGTCCCAATTTTAAGGCCGCTGTAGCTAGAGCAAGTACAGAGGTAATGTGACTTAAAATCTCAAGTCGAACGCGAAGGACCCGTGTGATAGTGTGCTTTTTATTTATTTTAATAAAGTTGTCTAAAGGTCTCCACGTTTATATATAAGTGGTATCCAGATGTGCGTATCTTTTGTGTGCATAGCACTCATGATAAATTTCTTTTCTTCTTGACCCTGCTTTAAATATAAATAGTTACGACGCACAAAGTTTGTAGATACATATCGTCATAAACATTAGCCGATAAATATCCACTACTTGATTCCCTAAAAATCTCCATATATATCGTATTATTAACACATTTATATACGGACTGACAGATTTTTAAAGAAAACGAAATGTTTTAGTTAAATTTCGTTTTAAATTTTACTAAAAAACAAATATCGTTTTTCCTTTCAAGCCGGAGTACAACTAAGTAGTGTACCAACGCTTCGCGTAGTGTGGTGATAACATCAATATCGTGCCATCATCAAAGTCAGAGATAACCTTATCGCATCAAATTAATTGTCCCGTGTGACTAAATGGTGTCCATTAACAGCGCCTTGTATCTGCTTAAGTGGCCTTACGCCGGTTTCATAATATGTAAAACTTTACTGTGCTGTTCAAAAATAATCTTTTTAACGTTTTTTTCTATATAAAATTTGCCATAATTCTATAGAGATCTCTTGACAGCGACCACCGAAATAGATACGAAAACAACGCCGAACGGAATTCATTTGATTGTTTCTATTTAAGTTTGTACCTAACGAAATAACTTGGATAATGACTTGTAACAAGCGCAATATGGTGCTTTAGTGCCCATAATTAGTGCTAAATAAGATGTTTATCTTTTTTAGTATTACATTGTCATGGGAAGATGTGTCTGCGTACAATGTTAGTCCTGCTCGTATCGTCGGTTTGCTTTATAGAATAAAATTTAATTTTAAGACTGAACATCACACATTATATTTAGGTTTGATAGACTACTGACGTCTTCTGCTGAACACAGGTTTCCCCAAATAATTTCTAGATTGATAGGTCCAACACGAACTATACCTAATGGACTTTCTGCGATCTTTTCTGCTCGGAGGTCCACCTGGTAGGCTATCTTCCCCCTCTGCAACATTACGTGGTACTCCAAGATCATTTTAAATTCCAAGATTGTATTCGATAGGGATCGTTTAGCACATTGCTCTTCCAGCTTGCTGATCCGCTGGTCTATATCAGTGAGCTTTATTCTTCAACAAATCTTCGCATTCTTTATTCGATCACGAAACGAAACGACATAAATAGCCCTCTCTTTACTTCGATGTGCTACTCAAAGCAGCTAAACCCGCTTCAAGTTAGAAATTACACGTAATCAGTTATCAGTTGTCTAATCTACCGAAATGTGATTATCACGACCTTTCTATCAAAAGTTAAACAACCAAATAAAGACGAAATTAGTTTAAAAAACACTGATATTATTTATAACTACTCCAACGTTTCTAATACCAATTTTTTATCAATCCCCCATTTATTATATGTTAATGAATATACGATAAGAATTTTATTTACATAATACAAAATTAATTTTATACATAAGTTGTACAAATCACATAAAGTAAATAATTGATTGCGATGGCCTATTTAAAAAAAATTAATACACGTTACACAAAAATTGATTTCTTGTCGATAATATCTTTATAGTGAGAAATATTTGGCTAAATGAAGGAAAAATTAAGAATTTACTTGTCGTTTCCCCGTCTATAAATTAAATATTTAAATCACAGTTTCTTTATCAGACGAGGTGACGGTTTTGTTAGAATCAATTTTAATAGATTAGCTAGAAGGAATGTTAATAAATTACAAATAATATATATATACAGTCGGTCGAACAGTCTAGACGTATTTCAAGCAAAAGAGTATATACATGCTACGGCCAAAAAGAAACTTCTTATCTGCCTAAACCTTGGGATTTCTTTGTTGTTTGTTTATATCTACAACTAACACTAGTCTTTAAAATCACATCGTGCTAAATGGTAAATGCTAATGCTAAATAGTGCTCGTCCAGGACACTCCGGTTCACATACAACAGTCAGAACACACTAATGCTTTTATAGCGCCAGATTTCTGCGCAGGAACTAACCAAGCCTTTGAAAAAACCCTAAAACCATCCAGACTTCCTTATCGAACTAAGTTAATCAATTAATCACTACTTAACTAACATTTAAATAATATCTTTGTAAAGTTAAAAGTAAGAATAATATCAAAACTAATATAAATAGTATACTAAAATCATGCTAAAGTACACATAGTATTTATTGATACTGTTTCTACTACAACAGAAAAAAGTAATAACTGAAATGAAGTTTTACAGATTCCAAAATGTTAATAATTCTGAAGAGGCTGTATCCTTATTTAATCGACAATGTCCGTCCGTTCGTCTGTCCGTCAACAATTTTCAATCTGGAGAACTACAAGGGCTAGGAGGCTGAAATTTGACATACAGACAGATCTCACTTAGATAAAACCAGAAGCTGGAATTTTTTTGGTATGTGGTCAGGTCCCCGAGTTATGGGTGCACAAAGTTTCAGAATCTTGTATGAGCCACTTGTAGTGTTTATATACAGTTGCAATAAATATTTGTAGTTACTATATACTAGGTTTCTATAACTCAGTAACAGTATCACGATACTGTTCAGATCGACTTGAACAATGGAAATTAAAATTAATAAATCTTACTTTATACTAGTTTTTGGAATAGTGACATAGATAAAAAAATATTGTTATATTATATAGTTATGTAATTAATTTATTTTGTGTTACTTATAGGCACACAAAATATATATACAAACAAAGAAGTTTTGTTATCAAATGATCAGTTTAAAATATTGAATATTTATACATTTTAATTTATCTGTAAGTAAAATATTAAAATTCAGAATGTCCTATAATAAATTCACGTGATGTTAAGATGAAACTCCATACTGGTTTAATTTAAAGTAATCCTTAGACAAAGTTACGTATTAAGTAACGGTGACCAGAAGTAATTCAAATAATCTTAACAGCCCATCAGAATAGAAGCAAGCCGGGCCAGTGCTTTGGACCCGGAGCACTCTTTATCTGGTGGAGCAATTAAAGGAATCATGAGTTAAGAGGGGGGAAATTTAAGGTCTGGTCAATCTACACCTTTCCATCGGCAGGTGATATCTGTACGTTTATCGGGGTTTTTTTTTAATTAAAAACATCAAGGCGTCATGTGTCGCGATGCAATCGGCCGCCACTAGAACCTATACGCTCCATGAAAGTACAAATTTCTAATATAAATACCCTTTTTTTAATTTTTAGGTCTCTGTTTCCATTGACCATGTAGGTAATACAGCAGCTCTTAGCGTCAACAGTACTATAGAAGTTATTAGGATAACATCTAATTTCGGCAGACATCTAGCACTATGGTTCGGTATATCGTATAGGCCGCGTTTTTAAAGGCAGACACTTAATATCAGGTGAACAGCTCCCTCGCTTCGTTGCTTTGGGTAATAAAAAAGTTATCTTCTATAATAATTATATACGAAGCAGACTTTGATTTAAAAAAAGCTAAATTCCGAACTAAGGAAAAATCCTTTGTGTGTCTGTTTCCACCGCAGCTCCTATTACAGCCCACAAGCAGTTCTTTGAAAACATTACTGTGTTCTAGTTTGAAGAAGTATATGCTGGTGAAATTACTGAGGTAACGAGACTTAACACCTTACCTCTCAAGGCAATGTGTATACCATCTTAACCAGCGCCGCGTTTGTTACGAGTAAGTATATCACTTGTAATCAGGTGAACGCCTTCCACGTCTCAGTGTATAAAAAA
>DWLS01004697.1:0-13604 GCA_018246255.1 Pachliopta kotzebuea | reverse complement strand
GGGCGGCGGTGAATCACTTACCATCAGGTGACCCGTTTTGCTCGTTTGCCTCTCAGATGTTATAAAAAAAAAAAAAATCTTACACATCGCCTCGTATATTTACGTCACTAGTCTATTACATTTTCCTTCTTATTTTTTAATTTTTCTCTTAATTCTACTTCTACACTTTTAACACTATGTCTATTATTATATTGTTTATTACTTTTTGTGTATATCGTGTATTATACTTTCCTACTTTTTACCTTCTTTTAATTTTTGCTCATCCTTTGTTTCTTGTAATCGCTTTCTCCATAAACAGGTTTGTTTGTCGTAAGTTAGTAAAACAACTGGAGTCGTGATACTTCGTTAAGGGTGTAAAGACCCATGCCATTCTCACCTGCTCGTGGTGCACTCTGCTGTTTAAAAAACGAAGCTCTGGGTCCTCACCAATCCGTATTTAGCCTGCGTAGTGGGAGACAGCACAAATTCCCCCACTATTGATGATGAAGAAGATTTCTTCCGTTTATTTTATAATAGATACATACTATTGTCTAGCTTTAAAAATATTCCGAATGTGGTAAGTGATACGCTTGCCCATAACAATATGACGCTGGTTAAGATGGTAGCGTATCACTTACCATCAAGTGAACACCTTTCTCGTCTCATTGCCTAGTCGAATAATTAAAAAAAACTTCTATAACAGGCGGATAATACTAAAGTCATGACTCATATGAGTAATAAATATAGTATATTAATATTGATACTCTCATGGTATATCAACGTATTATTATTCATACTATCTAAACGATATGTGATATTTCATTAATAGAATTATACATTTATACTCACTATTTTTATTATCATCATCATGCAATGAACGCTTACTTCTGGATATGTTTATTATTACGTTACTAGATATTCATTATCTTCGACAAACTTTTATATACTATATTAAAAAACGAAATGAAATTTATCAACAAGAAATTCTTACGGAACTTAAAGAGTGAAAAACTTTTCTTTTAATAATGTGAAACTTATAAAAATATAGCTTATAAGACAAAGTGGAGTGAGGTCGTTGACATTTTGCGAGAATAAATAAAGCTTAAAGTTTCTTTGTAAAAGACCCTTTTAGATATAAGTAGCTTACTCCTGTCAATGCAGTGTCAGTTTGTATTTTAAAAAAATATCGTTTTGAAAAGTGGCAAGTCGCACAGAGGTTTTTATGTAGAATACTTTTGAATGTAGGATAGATAAATAGATAGATAAACTCTTAATTGCCCACGTTATGGTGTAGTAAATTAACTTATACAAACGAGGTCCCATACAACAACTCAGAAGATCCAACCCAACATCTGCTCGCTGTGCACTCTGCTAATCAACAAAGGAGACTCTAGCTCCCACCAATCCGCTTTGGGCCAGTGTGGTGGGAAATGGCCCAAATTCCCTCACTGCTGTAGAAGGCCTGTATCTATTAGTGGATATCTATCGTCTAATTTAAGTAAACTATATATTATAAGCGATCTCTTACATGCAACCTAATATAACAGGAGGTATAAAAATAAACAGAAGAGTAACAATAAAAGTAAAAAAAAAACTAAAAGAGAGCAAGATTTGTTTATAATAAACATACAATAAGTAAATTTTGGTTGTAGAATTATAATGACAAACATTGTCTTCTAAGTATACTCTTATCGACGCAACATGAAGGCAAGGAGCTCAATGTGGTGCAGTGTATACCACCTTAACCAGCGCCACGTTACGGGCAAGAGTATCACTTACCATCAGGTGAACGCCTTGATCGTTATTGCAGTTTCCTCAATATCAAGTTATTTTTCAGATAGCAGACGCAGTGTGGTGGTACTACTTCTCTAAACTTCTAGAGTTCTGCGATACGTTCTTCTTTATCCTGCGAAAGAAAGATGAACAGCTGACATTCCTCCACGTTTACCATCATTCGACGATGTTCGGTTTCTGGTGGATCGGAATCAAATGGGTGCCCAGTGGATCTAGTGAGTTAATAACTAATATTTTAATGAACGACCGAGACGACCGAGGTGATGACCCTCGACCTGGTGGTAAGTGTTATGACCCACCATAAACATTGTGGTAATTTTGGTTTGTGCGTATTAACATAAGTTACATAAGAAAGTATTTATTTTATATCGCAGCGATGTAGTTAAACATAAGGTATGTTATGAGCAACAATGCTTACTAACAAGCTTCAGCGGAAAGTGATAATGCTGATAGAAAGTTCTAAACAGCTTGGTATTAGGACACCTATATTAACTATAGCTAAAGATATGGATCAAAAGTCTCTTCTTATATTATTCCATATCCACCGTACATATCTAAAGAAATTACTGAACTTACCATTAGCCGAAGATTTTGATGGTTTTGTTGCTTCGTCGAACAAAAAAGAACTAAGTCTAAGTTTTACTAAGAAGTGTAATAGGAAAAAATATTTATCAGTTTATATTTATCGATTTAGAATATGGCATTTTCCATTTTTTTTTACTACTCGTCAAATTATCTAAGCACCGTGATTTCCGTGTTTATTAGCAACTGTGCAAAATCCGATCAAAATACCATAACATATATTTATATATAGTTGATATTTACAATTTTCTAATTACAGCCTTCTTGCCTGCGATGGTGAACAGTGGTATCCACGTTCTGATGTACACTTACTACGGCCTCTCTGTCTTCGGCCCCACGGTCAGCAAATACCTTTGGTGGAAGAAGTACCTCACCATTTTACAACTCGTGAGTAATATAAAATTTATACAGATAAATAATATGGATCTTCTTAATCATAGACATCCACTGGTAGACAGTTCTCCCCCAATATAGGGGGAATTTGGGCAGTCTCCCACCACACTGGTCCCTATTTCTTGATTATCAGTGTTCACCACAAGCAATTTAGATTGGCCTGGGTCCCATGAGTCGTTGTGTGGGACCCCTTAAGACCCAATAATATATATCAATTGAACATCATCAAAGACGAACGGTAATAATGAACCAAACAAGCAAATAAACAATATTCAGTCTTTGTTGCAGCATTAATCTGAACAGTAGATCATTTCAATGCTTTCCATGTTTCATCTTATTAATATATTTTATATGTATTCTGTTGTATAAAGTTGAAGTGTCTCTGAAGCTTTCAATATTTTTATAATGATTGCAATCGAAGATAACCTTTCGATCTATTTAGATCATTGGTATATCTATCTCAACTTAGCGTTCAGTGTACCAAGTTCCATTACCGTAAGTGGAAATAATAGTACTTAGAAAATTGAAAATAAAAATCTGACCTCACTTATCTAAAAGACTTTTACATCTCAATATAATGTTTTCTATTTCTAGAATAATAAAATATACTGGTTAAGTAAATTTGTACGTAATAATTCTTCGTATAAGTGTTGCCACTTTAAAGGATTATTAAGTTTCATTCACTGAAATTATTTCATTGGCTACAGTATCAAAACTTAACGGAAAATTTATTTAATTCATCGATTTAGATAATCAAAATTAATTTCATAAGCCATACGGTATAGGTGTTTGTGTGTATACATGTTTATAATTATAACATATTGTCTAATGCTGAGCACGCCGTCCACGGGGTCCACGACCTATTAACCTAAACCTTACCTAATGTTGCTCCTACTCCTGGGAGCGTAGCTATCTGGCAGTAGACTTTTATTTAACGGACATGAACTATTCTAAATGTTAACAAATAGATTACTAATTTTGAACCCGTGAAATGGTAAAAAAAGGGAAGCTAAAAAACGGTAATTAGTGTAGTACCCATTCAGTGGTCTTGAGTTAGTTTTTGAGTTCAATTTCAAAAGTTTTGTTTTCTTCCTTTATATAAAATTATGAATTTTAATTTTACATTTATCCAATTATTATTACCATATTGTAATTGCCATTACAGATTCAATTTACATGCGCCCTCATCCTCGGCGTGAACGGCATAAGGACCGGCTGCGAGTTCCCCCTGTGGATGCATTACGTCCTCATCATTTACATGATCTCGTTCATCGTGCTCTTTGGCAATTTCTACATGAAGGCGTACATTGCTAAGGTAAACACTAATTATTAACGTACCATGTCTGTAACGTCTGTGTTAATTACTGCCTTCCGGTTTGAAAGGTATGCGAGTGAAATTACTGGAGTAAGGAGACTCAACACCTTATGTCTCCAGGCGAGGAGCGAAATGTGTGATACCATCTTAATCAACGCCACGTTGTTATGGGCTAGCGTATTACATACCGTTAGGTGAACGCGTCGTTAAATAAAAAAAAATCTGAGTTTACTGATAAATGTCTAGTGTTACTACAAATAAACATTTGAACGTTATCTAATCTATTTAAATAAAATAAAATAGAACGACCCTTAAAATTAAATTACGTAGATAATTTAAAATTATTAAATCCCTTCTCGTATCTTTATCTCAAAAACATTGCGATATTAAAGAGATAACGACGAGCATTTAAATAATTCCATTAAAAGTAAAAGACGTCCTTAAAACATTTGTCTAGTTAATTATACCCTAAAATTATCCAAATCTTTATTACAATTAAAACAATTGTGGTTAAGGAATTTATAATGATGAAATTAAATGAATTTCACATGAATCACTTCAAAATATATTTTAAATGGCAATCAAGTTGTGCAAGGTGTAAAACGAGTAATGAGAGAAGCGTTCGACTGGACGTAAGTATCGGTTACGAGCGATCTTATGCAACTTTAAGTTCCGAGTGAAAGCAACGTGGCGATGTAACTTGTAACAAGTGACGTTACATCACGAGATCGTTTTACTTTCGTACACAATGTCCGCATTTACACTGCGGATGCTGAGTAAAAACGCGGTGTACCTGCGGTATTTCTTTTGGGGCCTCTCCTCTTCTATTTGTATATCCAAATTTTAATATTATCGCATAGTTTTCTTTTTTAAACTTTTTATTTTTTTTTCTGTTTTATATAAGTTAAAGTAATTGGTATAATAAAGTTTTGTGTAGTTAAGAAATATCTTATACCTGCTTATTGAGGGTAAAGTTTTAAACGAAATATTTAATAAATTATACTATACCTTTGTAATAAAAATAAAGAGAATAATTTTATTCATGTTTCAAATAGTCTACAATCATAGCAATGATTTTAAATTTTTTGATTTATTTTATTATATTACTTTTGTTTCAGGGAAGCAAATGCATGGAAGTGAGGTATGGACAAAGTTTAGACGACGATGAAATAACTCCGTACAACAAATTGAAGCAGAACTAATAGTTGACTTCGTATACTAATGATAAATTAATTTATTTAAATTTTATTATAGAATAAATATAAAATTAATAATATCAAATAGACAATAATATTAACAAAGAAATACCAATAAAACATCTTAAACAATTTTTTTTTAATGAACATGTATACTTTTGTTAAAATGTGAGGTAATGATTCACATTATAAAGTTATAGAAAATAATGAAAAAGATATTATTACCAGAAATGAACTCCATTGTTTTATGTAAGAAAAACATTGTTCAAAGAACATAAATTTGGTTATTAGTGAATTAATACAACCTGGTGTCGAAGACTTTGACACACAAAAGGTCGCTTCGTCAAAGGAGAAAGAAAAGGTATAAATCAGTACTTACTCAGTTTGGTCCGTACTTTGCAGTTTGGTTCACATGTTTTATCGTTACATGTGGGTACTTTTGGCTAATATTTTAGTCTCTTTTTATAATACCCCTTCTTTTATATTTTATCTTTAAAAAGTCTTCAAACGTTTGATGTAAGGAATGTCAGAATTTTTAGCATAAATTCTTAATCAAGGATATTTATTTCTTTACAACAGACCCATTCTTACTTTAAGTTTTTTGAGATTTAGTACGTTACCAAGATAATAGAAGAATAACTACAAGTTTAAATTATTTATTTAAAGACGGCAAAGGTTTGACAACGTTGACGATGAAGAATGAATTCAACACAACAAGCAAATTCACAATATAAGTTAATTTAATAAGCAATACAATCTTCACGCACAAGATAGGTTAAAGATAAAGGATTCAGTTTGAATTGGGCTTCGTATTAAACCTGCTGGCATTGCGCTCGTGCCATGTAAGCGACTTTCTGGGCCCTCTGAACCACTTCTGGACAGCGCTTGCGGCGCACCATTTTGCAGTCCTGGAAGAAGCCTTCGTTTCTAGGGAATCCGTTGCTGCCGTCACTGAACGTCACCAGACCTGTAATTTTAATACACATTAAACATAAAACAATGAATTTCATGAAAGTGTATATTCAAGGCTTGACAGAAAATTTTTTTTTTCGTTGATGGCGGTACCTTTGGTCCTATTGACAGCCATAAAGGCTTCATCGGACCCAGGGCTCGCTGATTCTTATTGTGCGAGCTAAATAAAATATATATGAATAAATAAATAATAATAAAAAGGGGAGAGAAGAAAGCTGAGAAGGAGCTTTGGATGAAGAAAGGTTTGGAGAGACGGGCAACTGAATAAATATGTATGAAAACAGATTAACTTAAATTTGTGCATTAAGTACGGCAGAGAGAAAGAACTACGCGGTCGTTGAAATATTTATGAATAGTTTTTCTTTAACAATTCTTCATAAAAGTTTAGATATTAGAGAATCGCTAAAAAATAAGGGTTTATGTATGATACATTAATATCATGGTAGTTAGATAAAAAAACTATTTATTGCTCAGAATATGACACAGTTAATTAACTACTATTATTAGTAACACTACTAATTCATATACAAAATCAAGAAATACAAATCAAGACTGACATCAATATTATTTTCCAATCAATACTTAGTGTAACAATTTATGTTCCACGTACTGCGAATGAGGAAACATATCTTTATTCACTCACTTTCACGTAACAAATTTCACCATTAACATAATCACGGCTGAAATTAATGACTATCATTTCGTTCACGGCTTATTTAACACACTATCTAGATCTATTTACCTGTGTACTATCTAGATATCCTAAGTTACGCTCTGTTCATATCCTAAGTTTTTGGATTGTTTGCTTTGATACATTCCTACTTAGATATAGCATACAGAAGCGGTAAATATGTTTTCCTTGCAAACTTAGTTTAGTTTCCTTTGTATTCTACATTGCTCTTTTTTATTTTTAGCAACCCATAATATAGCGCTAGTTAAGATATATACAGCACCACATTACACGCATCGCCTTCAGGCGTGTTATTTATAAGTATCCCAGAAATTTTAATAATACACAGCACCCTTTAAACCGGAACACAGTAACGTTTGTCGGCTGCAATAGGAGTTGCGGTAGTACCTACTAAGACGGCTGTAATAGGAGCTGCGGTAATTTCTACCTAGACGGCCGCAATAGGAACTGCGGTGGTACCTACCTAGACGACTGTAATAGGAGCTGAGTTGGGACCTACCTGACCGGCTGTAACAGGAGCTGCGGTAGTTTCTACCTAGATGGCTGCAATAGGAGCTGAGTTAGGACCTACCTAGAAGGCTTATTTTATTTTATTTATTTATATTCTAAAGTTTGCTTCTGATAAATTATTTAATTTAAATGCTTTAGTTGTAAGACATTTTTAATTTATTTAAAGTAAAATACTTATAAATAACTCCGTAGCTTAATTTACTAAGTAAATAACAATGTAAAGGTATTAATTGATCAAAGTATTATAGTACAGTATTGATTATTTTTCTAATGAATTCTGTAATTAAGTGATTAAGCGTAATATGGCTTCTATGAAAATGGTTTCTGTCAGCTAAACACATGTTAGTCCCTAGGAAAGTCGGAGGATTCTTCGAGTACCTTGGTTCAAGCTCAAAGAGAGACCTTCGTGTATATGTGACACGAATGTGGACCAGACCTAACTGCACCTAGTAGTCGATTGTACCATATTTGGAGGACAAAGAAATTATGTGGAGCTCGAGCTCGTGATGGTTAGCGCTGGTAGCATCGCTTTCCTGATGAGTGGAAACAAAATCCGCGAAATCTTTTTAAAATTTTGCAAAAATATCATCCCGGCAACAATAAGAGCTAAGATGAGGTAAAGGATACAAAAGAAAAATAGTTTAATGAAAGAAGAAAGTAAGAAAGAGACTATAAGTATGAAAGAAGGAAATAGATTAAAATTGAAAAAATAAATCAAGATAGACAATCCTTTGCCCAACCAAACCAAGAGGACCATTACTGAAAAGAAAACACATGTTAATGGTTACAAAGTTAAAAGTTTCACAAACCTAAGCCCCAAACACGACCACCGCGAAATTCCCCTTCGAACTTCATCCCATCAGCTCGCCAGAAGACACCATGGCCGTGGAACCAGCCCTGCATAAACTCTCCTTCATACCTAGGAAAGTAGATAGTTGTTGTTTACGTAGATTATAAAAAAATACACTAATTAATGTGTCCTTTAAGTCATGACAAAGTAAGCATTACTACTTGACAGTCATGCTCATCTTTGATAAGTAAGATCTATGCTTTTTTTTGACGAGACCACGAGACGAGCAACGTGTTCACGTGATAGTAAGTGATAACGCTTGCCCATAACAACGTGGAGTTGGTTAACATGATATACACAGCACCACATTACGCTTGTCACCGTTGCACCGTTGCACGCTTATGTCTCGTTAACCCAATAATTTTATTAGCATACAGCACCCTTCAAACCGGAACACAGTAATGTTCACATATTACTATTTGCCGGTAGAAATAGGATCTGCAGTGGTACCTATCTAGACGGTCTCCGGCAAAAGACCAACCACCAGTAGAAAAGACTCTTGACCTTCTCTTATTCAAAGCCGCTATTGTATTTCAATGATAAAAATTAAGTTTAAAGTAAGCCTTTTTTATGTAAAGACATACAAAATCAAGCTTCAATTCATTAATATTTATATTAATAAACTGTAACTTGATATGTAGTTTAAGTTATAAAGAACTCCTTCAGGTTAGGAGTTTGGCTTTTCAAAGTTATGATGCGCTTTAAAGGTAACATTTGAATAGATGTCTGCTTCGGAAATTGTTCAGCCTCTAGTTATATTTTTTTTTATTCGACGACGAGAAAGACTAAGGTATTCACCTGAAGGTAAGTGATACGCTTGTCCATAACATGATTAAGATGGTACACAGCACCACTATGCACTCATCTGAGACTTAAGATGTTAAGTCTCGTTACCCCAGTAGTACAACATCCTACAAATAAGAACATAGTAACGTTTGCACATTACTATTTAGCGGTATGGGTTTGGGTGTGAGTTTCGAGAAAGATCCTGGGACCTTTCGCAATGAACTGAGGATAACCACCGAAAAACAGGTACAAAAATTTTGACAATTTATAAAAGAAATCAATGTTCCACGTTATTAAATATTATTGCTACTATGAAACTAATAACAAATTGATCATTATAATCGAACCTAATGAAGAAATATCAATTAGTATACAGTTTGTTTCAGTATATTGAATTTGTTCAGCAATAAATCGTAAATCTAGACTTTAGTCAGTCCCAAAACTTCTTAATATAATTAAAACTTAGTTTACTACTTTTATATATCTTGAGAGCACAGCCGAAGATCGAGTTAAGTGGCGTTATTTGAGAGATTCCTCTATTCAGCAGTCTACTGCTGATGATGTTGATGATGTAACTAGATTTAGGCTACTTATTCAATTAATATTATAATTCATAACCCAAATATTTACTTTTTCATTTAATTTAATTAAGACAGTTTACTTCCGCAGCTCCTATACCTACCGCCAAATAGTAATGTGCAATCATTACTGTGTTGTAGTTTAAAGAGTGCTATATGCTGGTGAAATTACTGGGGTAACGGAACTTAACACCTAAGTCTTAAGGCGATGAGAACAATATTGTGCTATGTATACTATTTTAATCAACACCACGTTATTATGGGCAAGCGTATCACTTACCATCAGGTGAATGCCTTACTCTTCTAATCGACTCGTTGGAAAAATAAAAAATTGTCATTAGCTCTTACTTGGCACCATCTGGGAACGCCATGACTCCTAAACCGGAACACATTCCTCCAGCCAAGCTGCCGTCGTAGCGGGTCCCGTCCGGCAGCAGTAGGTGGCCCATCCCGTGTTTCTGGCCCTTGGAGTTCCAGTCGCCGACGTACCGTGTACCATCTTCATATTTGTAAGCTCCTGACTTCACAACGCTGGGGTCCACCACTATCAAAAGAAATTATAACGATGCCAAGAAATCAGATTAATGAAGACGGAAGTGACCTCTTGATCTTACAATATAACAAAAAAAATATTATAGAAAACGTTAAAAAAAAGTAGAAAATAGTAGGTAGTAACTGTAATTAGAATAAAAAAGGAACAGAAGTTATAAAAAAATGAGATATAGTTAAGCGAGGACTGGAGTCTGAGAGCTGATGCATAGAAGGACAGAAAATTTAAGAGAATAAGGTATAAAAGAAAAGAAGGTTTAAAAATTGAACCAATATACTGGGGGTAGGTCTTTGTTACCTGAGACCGCCTAGGTAACACCGCTTCCTGTGACTCCCCGTTACCCCAGTAATTTTGATAGCATACAACACCCTTCAAACGGAAAGATAATAAAGTCTACACAGTACTGTTAGTCGGATGCAATAAGTGCTGCATTGGTAACTTTCTGGAGGATCTTCGGCAACGAAGATCACCAGGTCCCTACCATCACTACTCTGAGTGATATTGCTTCTTCATATTTAACCTAGTCATTTATCACTAAGTCAAATATAAGTTACATAAACAGTCTTCGATAACGGAGACCACCAGGTCCCTACCACCACTACTCTGAGTTATATTGCTTCTTCATGTTTTACCTAATCATTTATCATCAAGTCAAATATAACCTAACCTAGACGGTCTCCGACAACGGAGACCTACCAGTAATAATATGACAGAAACTTGGCTATTACTGCTTTGTTTTATAAACTCGTTCCTTCGCAAAGTTAGACACGGAAATTTACTATCTCTTATTGTTTACTTCTACTCTTATTTACTCTTTATATTACTCTCATTACTCTTTCCACGGATCTATCTTCCTTTTTAATTCTTCCTTCCTAATTTTTGTTATCTTATTACTTTTATATTCCTTCCTTGTTTCTTATCTTCTGTCACCGTTTAATTGCCTAGCTGTTATTGTTATCACACCAGCGTTACGTGATAGATCGAATATTCAATTCGTGCTTGGTATAAAGAGGATTAACGAACAAACGTACAGACGGGATAAAATTGAAACGGTGAATCTGAAAATCGTGTCCGTGGGAATTTGCGACGGCAGAAATGTCTGAAAATCCTAAACACACAGCTACTCTGAACCCATGGCATTTAGACCTGAAAGTACGACACCGGATGGGATTGCTTAAATTTTAAACAAACACGTTTTGTTCAGGAAGTTCCCGGTAATAAGATTTTTGATAATATCAAATTTTATATAACGTTTTCATGATTTTTAAAAACTCTTTATTAAATTTTTAATTTTCAAATGAAAAATTACGTATATAAAGTTAAGGTTGTTTTCTTCACAGCAGCTCCTATCTCTACCGCCAAATAGTAATATGCAAACATTACTGTATTCCAGTTTGAAGGGTGCTGTACACTAGTGAAAGTACGGAGGTAACGAGATTTAACATGCCTCAAGGTAACGAGCGTAATGTGGTGATCTGTATACCATCTTCACCACCGGCATGTTATGGACAAGCGTATTACTTATAATTACTTGAACGCCTTGCCCATCCCGTCGTATTGTAAAATAAAAAAATAAATAAAACTATTTACTAAAAATTTAATAAACAAAAAGATTTAGTAACTTTTTATTTTATCAACACCAAATCCAAAGAAAATTCCACAACAAATTCAAGTTATCAATGAACATTTAAACAATTAACATCAGATCCCTTACTTTCGAGCAGTTAACTTTAATATGTATGTACTAATAAAGCAATAGTTAAAAATATATATATTAGTCATATTATTTTTAGCTACTTTCTTTCTATAAAATATAACAATCGTCAATTTCACAAAAGTGAGTTAAAAGAATTGAAATTGCGTTACAACAAATACTTTAAACGATAAAACTAATCTTATTATAGTATTAAAAACTACATTTTTTCTATCATAAAACGAAACTTAACCTCTTGAATAACCTTTTCATTCCAACATGAAAGTAAAAGAAAAGACTTGACACAAATACCAAAGGTTTTAAAAAGACACTTTTTAATAATTACGCACTGTACAACGAAAAATTGGTATAAAATTTAAACTATAAAGTATAATAACAATTTATAAAGAAAATTTAATATCTAAACGTATATTAAAAAAGGAAATTCTCACCGTCCACCATTTCCCCGCCGTGCACAATGGGTAAATGCACTGAAAGGTTTCCCCCTGGAGCCGAACCTGAGCCTACTCGGTGTTAATTCAATTATTAGTCTTTACACTGTAATAATACATAGAGGCTTTAACATCGAAGGCTGAATCTGTTTTTTTTTTTTAATATCCGTTACGGATTTTAATTTCCTCATCGATCTGTTAAGTGATGTTTACTGCATTTTTTAATTTTTGATTATAAACTACAGGTACTTTATTTGAAAACTTTATATAGATATCACCATCATTCGATAGACGTCGAGTGTTAAACATAGGCCTCACCCAATGGTGTGGGGGATTTGGGCCGTCTCCCACCACACTGGCCCAATGTGAGTTAGAGGGAAGCCAGGATGAACCGTGAGCGGGTGAAGTTGGCTAGGGTTTCATGAGTGGGACCTCTTACACCCCCTGGTAAATACAGGACTTTATTACATATTGCATATAACGAATAGATACACAATTAAAGAACATGAAATTAGTTATATAATAATTGCAGAACTATAGTAAAATAATTAAAAAATCTGTGTAGATATATAGAAGACCCTATATATGTGTTTATTTATATACTTATGTATGTATAGTATAGGTAACAAAAGGTATCTAAAATTAGAGTTATATAGTATCTTACATTTGCCTATAACAATGTGGCGCTAGTTAGGATGATATATACAGCACCATATTGTACTAACCTTGAGGCAAAAACTTCAAGTCTTGTTACCTCAGTAAACTCACAAACTACGTCATCCTCTAAACAGGAACTAAGTAATGTTTACATAACACGATAACAATGAAAAATTTTAATACTTCTTCTATAGAAATAGTGAAATTGAACAACAAAAGACCTATCAGCATCCCCTCTCCGCCGAGATGGTTACGCGGGAGCACCAATTAGCCGTTCCCAGTAATTGGGAGTTAATAACCTGGTCCGCAGAGCGCTGCCATATCCTTATTAGAGCGGCGCTAGCTGCGTACAGTCGCTCTGTGAGAGCCGGAGACGGCACATGCCAGATATGTACATACCATCTACCCAATGAAAGCCGTGATAGCCAAGTTTGAACGCGACCCTTCCACTCCTAAGGTACCGGGTTCGAATCCCGACCCATCGAATTTCACAATTTATGAGCAGTTAATATAACAACTAATATCACGTACTTTATCTATACAAATTTAAACGCAAAGACGTACCGTCTTGTGCTTGTGATCCTAACGTTGAAGAAAGTATTATGC
>DWLS01004696.1:0-13605 GCA_018246255.1 Pachliopta kotzebuea | reverse complement strand
TGCTAGGTTAATGCGTTTTACCATCATCGACCACATCTTCACTTAACACCAGGTGGGATCGTGGTCAAGCATTAACCAATATTCGTAAAAAAAAAGCAAAGCTGAACTTAACATATTATTTAATAGCTTTTATTATTACTGTTAATTTTCATTTATATAAATTTGTCTATGTGTAAGTGAATATTTATCAAATCATTCTGTATATATAGCTACGTTTAAATGCGAGATGCAGATTTACGTTCTTAATGAGAGAATTTGGGGCATAATTAGCTCACAGTAATGAATTCTAGTAAGTAAATTATATGTGTTTCTCATTTTGTTTTTATTTCCCAATTTCCGTGTAGTGTTTTACATTTATAAGATTGTATAATAATTAAAATTAACATTGAAAGCCCAGGGGCGTTGAAAATAATTTTTTTTTATTATTTAAGGGTCAATGCTAGACCACGATCCCACCTGGTGTTAATTGGTGATGTGGTCTATGATGGTAAAGCGCTTTGACCTAATAAGTGCTTATACACTCTTTTCTTGAAGAAGAAAATTACTAATGTTTTATATTTTTTTGTTTTATTTGGCTTGTTAAAATATTTTATATTTTATTGGTATAACTAAAGAAATTTGGTTTACATGCATGAAAAAAGCAAAGCTTTGTTCAGTGAGTCCTAATAATTGGAACAGGCTTCGTAAAATAACATACATTATTAAAAAAAAACGCAGTAATATAACTTTGCTCAGAGAATAAAATTATAATAAATGTTAATAATTTTAATAAAATATTTATTACAGTTACTCCGTTAATAAATCAGAGGTAAAAATCTTTCCTGACAGAGGTGCTAGTTAAATATGATATATTGTATTAAACACTTAGTGGAATATTATAATTGACAAGACTAAAAGCAATACATGGTGATTTAATTTGAGATGTTTGTATATAAATAACGAATTCGGATGGGATTCCACCTCTGGGTTCGTAGGGACGTAGTGCAACTTGATGTACGAGTATATCGATTGTAAGTTAAAAATACTTTTTGTTATTAAGACAAAAGCATGAGTTTGTTAACACATTGCTTACCATTTGTCTGTCTACTGTACTTTACATTAATTATAATATTATAAAAAAAAATTATTACATTATTATCATAGCAACTTGTATACGCTGCGTAGCAGGACAGGTCTGCTAAGCAATGTTACTTTCATGGGTAATAGAGTTGATGAAAATATTGACATATAATTTGTTATAAGGAAGGCTAGTATATAAGAATCCTAATAATAAAACCATAGATTGAAGATGTTATAGGTATTAACGTTATTGTTGAAGGGTTAATTTTAAAAGAAGTATTTAAAATGTAAAAAATAATAAAAATCTGAAATTAATTTATTATGAGCTGATGTTAATGGTTACTAAATACTGACAGTATATGTACTTATTAACGTTACATATGTGATTACTTAGTCGGAGTAAGTCTATCATCAGAGCTAGTTTGCGTGCTTCGCCTCGACTCGCTTGCGCAAAGTTTTAACAGCCGTGTAACGACTTACTTTCTCATATAAGCTGTTTAGGATTAGACTTTGTCATATATAACGAAGGTTATATTTTTTTTATTTATAAATAGAAAAATTCTACATTCCTTACTTTCTTTGATCAAAATACTGATTTTATTGTTGCTACATTAATTAAGTAATTATTATTTATAGTATGAACTTTTCGCGGTGAACTGTGTAGAATCTATATATAAACAACTTTATAATATTATTATCTATAAATAATGCAGTGTTGGATTACAATTTAACATGATGATAAGTAAAGATATAGCGTGCGGTGGTAAAGAGTACTAATGTAGAAGAAGCAGCAGTAACTGCATTTCTTTAATTTGTATTTAATAAAAATGCTGTATTACCTTGCAATATTCAGAAACGCTTCTTGTCTTAAAAGAGGAAGCTAACGGTTATTGTCTTTCTTGTTTAATAATTATTTTTGTTGTCATAGTCATACTGTTGTTTTAGGAGATGTATTGATACAAACAGTCGCATAGGTTATTGTCCACAGCTCACGTGTTTGTTGAACGCCCCGGTGCATTCCCTTTCAATCACGACTCTAACGTTTAATCAAACCAAGTAAGCTCTTCTGGGAGAAACTAAATCGAAGTCAAATAGAATTAGTAAATTATTCATGATGTTTATAGAAAAACTTAATGCCCTCTGCATTTATAGTTATGCAAATGGTTTATAATAAACTACAATAGAAATTAAACCCTTGCCAACATATAAGTTCGCGTGGAAGGATAGCATGCATACATGCAACAGTAACAATATAGACATTTAATTATAATGTATGAAGGACTAACGATATGGTGAAGATCGCACAAAGTGTCTGGAGGCCAGCAACGCAGGACAAATCCTTTGGGAAGGCTTATCTCCAGAAGGCCGTATGAATTTACTGATGATAACAATATGGAATTTATCCGTTTATTTTCAATTAAAAATATCCGTAAAAATCCCAGAATATTATTACATAAATTCTTAAGTGTAGGTATAGTCAATTTGGAACATAAAAACAATCAGACTAATAAAATAAAACAATTTAATTAAGGGGTAACAATGATAGATATAAATACTCTTTTGTAGCTGAAAGAATCTTTAACAGAGCCAAGTTATTAAAGCAAAGAGCAAAAAATTACGATGACAATACAAGAATATTGTGTACCGGCAAAAACTTGGCACAAAGGGTTCCTTAAGTTCCTTCATAAAACTAACAATATTGCTCGCGGTAACAAGACAAGAACGTTTCTCACAAGCCCATATTCGCGCTACCATTGTCTCGCTCAGTGGTAGACTTTAGAGGCTTGAGCCCGCAGTGTTAGACTGTGCAGCCCATTGTTTAGCTTTCTTCACCTGGCAAGACGGATTCCACACAAAGCCAGCGCTCGTTTCTGCACTTGTGTTTGTTTTTGTTATGCAATTGGTGGTTTTGAGCACGCCGTATATACGAGGGCGTCGGTCGGATCTTCACTCGTTTGTGAACTGGAGTGTGTACAGTACACACCTAGACCACCTACATTTGTTTAACTCGCATAAAAACAAGTACGTTTCGGTTCGCTCCACTCTGTAATGTAGGTATTTCGTTGTGTAGTTGAGAGTTATTTTAAAATATGAAAAAAAAAATAGCCGTCGAAGGAAAGTTACTCATAAAATTTGCTGTGGTGTGCGGAGCGTGCAATTTGCATTTTATGCTTTAACTTCAGGATCATAGTAAAAGGCTTACCCGGACGTGAAAGGTTTTTGTATAAAGAAAATAAGTAACGTGATATTGACTACCGAACTTTGAAGTATTTTCATATTACCTGTGCTGTCTTTAACGCGTCAATAAATAGCCGATATTTATTATTTCTGTACTTAAAAATCAGGTGTCAACGATCATATAGTAAATTTTATAATTTTATAAAAGACAGAATTAACGAACGATTAATTGAAAAAATTGGTTTAAAATTTTGCAGGAATATTGTAATCTTGTTATTTAAGTAATTTCACTAGCTACAATGCCTTATAAAACAATACACAATAATCTTTGGCGAAAGATATTAAATGGTGCTGCTGTGGTACATGTAGATGGTGGGTCTTCGGCGACGGAATTCTATCTTCGATTAATAAATTGCTGAATTATAAAAAAAATATTAAGCGTTATTTATTTGTTTATCTTTAACAACTTTATAATTGTATTTAATCAAACTTTACTTAAACCGTTATTTAAATCGAAAATCCGCAGTTGTTACACTAAAACATTGTGAAACATCAATAGAGACAATGATGAGCTTGCCTTTACTTAAACAGAGTATGGTGTTAAGACGTCGGGAAATGGAGTGAGGGGAATTGATCGCCTTCAATAAGATTGAACGTTGGAATTCTATCCCTTGAGATATGGAGTTCAGAAAAGCTTTATTTAGTTTTCGGTTAACAGCGTCGCTAAATTCAAGATGGATGGTTATAACGATTTTATTACACGGGAATCAATGGTAACTAAAAATAATGTTCATCGCAAATATTCCGCTTATTTTAAATATTCAGCATAAAATATTTCAAGCAGTATCTTAAATTTTAGTCTGTAATATACATTATATATAGCCAAAAAATAATCAACGTTTTCTATTAAATATTTTGCGTAAGCTCTTTGCCAACCAATTTCACAATACTTAACCAAATTTTTGTTCGATAAAAATATTATTTATTTTGTGTTATTTCTTGCAATTCATTTTAAATACATACATAATATGAGAATTACATAAGACATCAGTACAAAGAGCATTATAATTTGCATAATACTATTCACCTTTTATATAATTCGGACAAACGTGGGACGATCTGGGTTTGAGCCAAACCGACTTCATTTTGTTAACTCGGATCCAGATTATAAGCTTACATTCCTTGCTTGTAATATTATGCCACTTGACACGAAAAGATCAAATAACTATGATAAAAATTCATATTTTCGGAAAGGGCACATTTTTATGATAAACACGGGATGGAAGGGTTAAACTTAATCTTTACTCGGTATAGGTTATATAAACAAAAAATTATTATTTCCTAATATAAAACTGCTTAACTTGGAGAGATCTGTTAACTGGTGGTAGAGTCATTTGTTGCTGTAGGCACACACACACAGGTGCAAACATTACTGTGTTTCGGCTATAAAGGTCGGTCAGAGAAATTTTTGAGATATAAAATCACTAAATTAGTGAGTGCATTGTGATGAGCTGGTATTGTTTACGACCTGGTAAACTTCTTATTCGCCTCTTCGTTTTATCTTATTAAAAAATATATAAAACATCTCATAGGACAAGATTAATTAAAAAAAGATTTATGTGAAATGAAAATGTTTTATAAAAACTTTTTATGAGTTATCACGCGGGCGCTTGCAAGTTCGGCTTTTATTTCTACAACATGAAATATAGTCAGCTAGAGACTCGTTAAAAAGAAGACGATCTGGTATTACCCGTTGGCTAGTCGGACGACGTCGGCTAACGCGCTTTATGTGCACTTAAAGCTGGTTCCTCGACTTGTTTCATCCACTCCAGCTTAACGCGCATCTTAATTTAAACTAAAACGAAGCGCATCCAGAAAGCCACAAATAAAAACTTGAAAGAATCTCAAAGCGTACGCAGAGTAATTTCAGAATGCTAGTGACGTAACTAGGTAACGATGTTTTCACAATTTCTTTGTACTAAGCTGGGGGCTTGTATAGTATAAAGTATTATACTTTTGAAGTTCTTTCGCGTTTCACTAAGCTTTAGATAAATATTGAGGCTAAATATCATATTAAAATATACGTTCGAAGTTTCAGAAAAAAACCTTATAGTTAACCTTATAGTATACCTTATTCCTAAAATCTGTATATCGTCGTCGTTAACATGAAGAAGTAATAAATAGATATTATAAAAGAAATATGTATTTTCCACCTGCTTGTTAACAAAAAATATCTTACGAAATGTATACATATGATTATAAACATTTATTTTTTATTCTTAAGCATGTCCAAATTAAGTATGTTCTTTTTTTACTTTTAATTGTGTGGCTATCAAATATGGGCGCTGATTATTTTACAGGTATAATTTAAGGTTATAACTGCGTAAGATTCTACCCGTAAAATCAGTTTCCAGGTTGCTTCCTGTACATTATAAATAATCTGGGGATCACCTACAGATCGCATCGGTGCCCATAACCACTGGACCATAGCATATCATAAACAGAAGTCTTCGTTGGTGTTAATCTTGACCCCCGTGTTTGTTTTTCGCCCCAAGCTCGCTTATTTGGTTTGGTAGATGTTTAAAATTAGCGATTCCAATACCTCATAATTTGCCTGCGAAGACAGGATTTATCATAGTCTTATTCATAACAGCCCTAGACAACAGCGTAATGGTTTTTGTTCATCTCTTTTTCTTCGAGTTCTATTTTGGAGACCCAGATTCTAGATTCGGTAACATGTACTCATCAAAACACACGTGTCGGGATCTGTATCTGATATTATATTACAACTTAAATTTACGTGATATGATTTTGCTTCTTTTTTTCTTATTATTTTTCTTTGTTGTTATGGATCAAAGCCCCGTTTTAAATTATTAGAAAACATTGAATACATTTTTCAAAGATTTAGATGGATAGCCTCTTAGTTTAGGCAACAAGAGTTCTTACGAACGTAAAATGTCACTTGAGAAATACGTCCGCAAGAAAACATCAATTTAAAAGAATCTTACAAGAAGTTTATCAAGTACAATGAAAATAAAAATACAAAAGAGCAGTCAAAAGTTAATTGCAAGATAAGTACTGTGAAATAAGATTTTCCGCATTGTTTTCTTTCAAAGCTGTCTCTAAAATCTTTTACATTGGCTGCCGAAGTAGGTATCTGTCCCTTTTCAACTCGAGTTAAACAAATTTTTCGTAACAGACTTTTTCGAGGCTCACCTCGAGGATTTAAGAGAGATCTACGAGGTTTTGGTTTTACTGCTTGTTTGTTTTTGTTTTTAGTCGTCCTTTATGTTTTTTGTATTACGTTATAACATTTAGATTTTAATATTAATTGTGTTAAGAAATTATCGTTTTAAATTAATGTTATGTTAACTACCGCTGATGGTATCTTTTATTACCTTTTTGTGTAGGTCTTTGTTTAGAAAGAAATATCAAAAATTTTAAATGTTTATAATTAATCAATGGTTTAGGATTAGGTTATGATAGGTTTTGTGTTTTCATTTACAAGACAGTTTAAAGTGGTTACCAAAATGAAGTCTTAGTTAAGCAAGAGTCCAGAAATCCAATTTCCAAAAAAATTCTAATGGATCCTGTAGTTGTGTGTGAATTTCTTGGTCTAATGATTTAACGATAAATGCTATCTTATGTTACTAGTTGACGAGCGCAATGCGGTGTTGCGTGCAAACTGAATACACCTCAATGTTATGGACACGGAATATAATATACAATAGGTTTGCTCATCTCGCCTTACTATATGTTTTTATAAACGCATGTTATAGTTTCAGATCACTAAGTTCCTGAACTATTGGATTTATAAAACCTTCAAAGTATTAAACACATGTATTTTTTCGAGTGGAAAATGTACATTTTATTTCCTTTGTGTAAATCGCTATGACACTTCAGCATATCAACTTCAATATTGTTCATAGGATTTCTGTGAAAATTGGTACACGTAGGTATTGAAACATGAAAAATTCTTTTGCGCTCTCCTCTTTGTTATGCTTCGTCGACAGGTAGTGCTGTAGCTTACAAATTTCAATGATTGTATCATCATCATCAGCCCTTCACTGCTGGACATATGTCTCCCTCAATAGTGCAGAGATCTAGGCCTTCTCCCACCACTCTGGTTCAATGCGGGTTGGTGCGGAACCAGAGTCTCGTATATTGATTAACAGGGTGCACCAGGAGCAGGTGAGGTTAGCTTCTGTCCCGTGAGTTGTTGTGTAAAACACCTTGACCCCATAAATTCAATTATATCAAATAGACAATGTGTTTTTCATATTTATTTTGTTAGTTACATGTAATAAAACGTCGCACATAGATAGGAGTCTTAAAATGAATGCGATGGTTTTCGCCGTAACTCATATATTTCAATAACGAACATATTGTGAATGTTAAATAGCTGTGTACCAATTTCGTACTGCGTTATAAAATCCTACTTTCTTTTTATTTATTCGCAGGAAAATGATTAATACTCGGTATTTCTATTAGACCCATTTACAACAAAAAAAAATCTTTACGGTTTTTTTTAGCAATTTTTTCAAGAGAACCTTGATTTTATTAATCACCGAAGAATTGTTATTAACAAAATAGTCAGTTTTTTTCAATATGTATAGGGAATGTAATTTAACTATATTCTTGTAAAATTGTAACAGCTGATTTTATCATGGTACCATTAAGGGTATCATTTACAGGCGTGTTCAGTGTGGTTGCTAGTCACCTATCATGTGAATTATACTAGACAAGATAATGATAAGCTCTGAATTCACAGTTTTCCTCTGCATTAAAACCTCATTAGTACCAACTGAAAATGATTACAATTGTTTCTGGCAGAGCCTATTTCAATTTATTAGATGTTTATCCTTAAGGACATAACGTCACTATTATTACAATAAAATGGTAAAAATAGTTTTAATTTTGTAATCAATTTTTAAGAGCAAGGAAAAGTTGGAAAGATCAATACTGATTTTGCTGCAATGGAAACAATTAAATAAGTATCCTGTTTTATGGAAGGCTTGTAACAGTCACGCTTGGCCCCAAATTAAAGGTGGTGTCAATACATAATAGTTTTTATGTTTTGCGAACTGTAAGATATGTTTTTCCACACTAGATAGCTGTAATAGTTCGAGGAAAGCTAGTATTAGAAATTGCGTAACGATTTGGTAGTGTTGACAAATACTTGACATTAAAATATATGAATAGTATATTCGTAAATTTTGGTTTTGAACCAAAAAGGTAACTATTACTTCGTGTTTGGATATTCGAGATAATAAATTTATGAGTTCTTGTTATAATTACCTGTTATTGAAGTTCAGTGGTAAATTCCAAAATTGTGCGTGTAATTGGTGTTTTTTTAAGTTTTTTTTTTAATTGTGTACGTACTCATGATTTATTTTATTTTTCCTTTCTACCTCTGTAATTTATTGTATACTTCACCATAGAAACAATATCCCTAAACAGTGATTAAAAATATTTTACTAAAATATTTAGATGACTTAACTGTAAGAGTAAAACATTTTAAAAGAGATATTTTAGTTATTACACATCCTTATACTTACGAAATTATTTTCTTTTAAATCAAATAATTTTATAATTTCTAAACAACTTTTGTTGGTTAATTGAATGTTGAATTACACGTGTTAGAATTTTATTCATGTAAAGAACACAATAGCTACAAAAGCTGTAGTACTTTCTAAAGAAAACATTTATAAGCGGCTCTCCTAAACTAAATTTATTTGCTTTAAAAAGCCCGCTTTGATACCTTTTGACTACGCGAACTTTTATTATTTTATTGAGTTTCACCCTCAATTTTACCCACATAGTTGTTACTAAAAATTGTATCCGTAATTTGTAGAAATTGTAATTTTATTTGTTGTCAAAGCATTAAATGAATTTAACTAACCTATAATAATAAAGTTTACTTCTTTTCCAATTTCGATTGAATCTAATTTATTAATTCACGATGTATTTGTTATAAAGTATCTTCCAATTATATTTTTAACGCATAACCTTTTGTTAGAAAAGCAAATTATAATTTCAGTATATATACAAAACAAATTGTGATAATAAATTTCTACTTTAGATCTCGTTGATTTGTTTCATTAGTTATGAATTTTATGAGAACCAATTATCGTCATGATTGACTATAGCTTGATTATTTTTGTTCTAAAGGACATATAGAAGTACTATTTTTAGATATCCTAATTAAACAATGTTTTAAAGAACTAATTAAATTTACACTTACAAACCCTAGATTGTAAACCTTTCTACCAAGAAGGATTATTTATTAACTGTAATTTTGTTAAGTACATAGTTAGCGTTAAAATATATAAACTTTAATCGATCATGAAACTGTCTCGAGTACTAGCTGCATTAGATAGCGATAATCTTTTAAAAGTCTAGTCCAAATTATTGTTATATCTGCTTTCTACGCTGCGGTAGTTAGGTTTTATGGAACAGTATTTTTTTTTTACGAACTGCCTCGTAGTTATTTAATAACGTTGGCTTTTAAGTGGTAACTTTGCAATTGAGTTACAAATGGTGTAAACTGAATTGGGAACTAATCTGTGTCTGCTAACTTTACAATGTTTGTAATATCACAGTCATGTTTTTCGGAACGAAGTCTAAATTCCTTCTTAATGTACTACGATTATTGTGCAATAATATCCTCCATTTACCAATTTGTGATATAATAATTTAAAGCTAGAAATAAGCACCAAAAATGTAACATCAGTAAACCGTTAGGGGTATTTTTATTGTGCATAATAAGTAGAACGAATGCATTAAAAGTATAGTAAACAGTTTTTGTAAAGAAAATAAAGCGCCTTTAGTTGCGTGACTAATGACTTTTCTTTTATTTCTTATTGTTTTTCAGTTGTTGACCCTGCGATATCGACATTTGCCGGACGCGAGCCCGTGCCCGCCTTGGATAATTACCGCAATGAAATGATTTACTGAAATATATGGTTATGTTCCTCGCTTCTGAGTAATTAAAATATTCTACCATATTAATAACTATTTACTCATAATACTATTTCAAGATAGTACTAGACAAACGTGTATTACTACCAAAAGACAGCAGTACCATTACATATCCTTTTTTAATTTTGTGATTTCATTTATAATTTTAAACTAATTTCAAGAGTATTAATTAATATAACTAATTATGTTACATACATACATATTTTTGATAAATAAGTTAATTCAGTTAATATATTAAAAAAATATATTGCAATGTAGATATTGATTAAACCTAAACTCTAATGGAGCTTATATTGTATTAGAACCCGAAAAAATTCGACTGAAATCAGTTGTGTTTTAAATATCTTAAATTGTATATTAAATATTGAACAGCAAAAGACGATGATATTTTATTACCTCTATCAATAACAATTCTGTTAAAATCTGATTTATATAATGGTTAACTGTAAGTTACTCTTTGTGAGCGTATAAGTAAATTTAGTTTTTTAAATAATGTGTTGTAAAGTTGCTTTTAACAATATTCTTTTATTTAGCTCTTGTTTCACTTTGTTTATAGCGTGCTGTAGACGCAAAGAGGTAAGCTCGTTGTGGACCGAACACAACGCCGGCATTATGGCGTTGGTAAAGCGCGAGAACTCGTTTGTAAGTGTAGAAAAGGGCTTAGAATACAGGAGATAAAAGAAAAAGACAGTGCTAAAATAAAAGCATGAAACTTTTTTTTCTTTTAATTGAGTTGTATAAAAGTAATACTTTCTATTACAGGTAAATTGTTTAGAATTTTTGTGCATATGTTATATTAATTTTGTATCATTAATTTTTAGTTTGACGAGACGAACGAGGCATTCACCTAATGGTAAGTTAAAAGTTTGCCACAACATGGCGCTGATTAAGATGGTATATACAGCGCCACATTGTATTCGTCACCATGAGACATAAGTTGGTAAGTCTCAATAGCCTGATAATTTCACTAGCTCACAATGCATTTTAACCGGAACACATTAGTGTTTACACACTACTGTTTAGCAGTAGATATAGAAGCTGCGGTGCTACCAAGCTAGACGGTCTTTGACCATAGAGACGTAGATAGATAGATAAACTCTTTATTGCTCACAGTAATTATATGGTACAGTGAATAAATTGAAATAACTAAACTTATAATCTAATTGTGGGCAAGAACGGCCTTATCGCTATAAGAGATCTCTTTCCGACATCCCAAAAGTAAAATAAACTCATTAATAAATAAATAGAAAATCAAGAAAATTGATAATAATAATTATTTAATAAATAAATGAGAACAAGAAATTTATAGTACTGAAAAAAACAGAACGGAAACGCTTATTTACATTAGCACCAGGCAATATATATATATATATAAATAAATAGATATATATATATACATATGGCGCTGTACATAATAAAATATGTTATACAAACTTAAAACATAAATATATACGTACATAAATATAATTAGAAACAAATTAATATAAGTAAAAAAGTTAAATTAGCGGATGAATGTTCAGAAAATGGCTGTGCAGCTAGGCTTTAAAAATAGCAGGTGACTTCGACTCTAGATTGTCACGACTTCGACTCGTGGTAGATAATTCCACAAGT
Source organism: Pachliopta kotzebuea (assembly GCA_018246255.1). Classification (NCBI taxonomy): domain Eukaryota; kingdom Metazoa; phylum Arthropoda; class Insecta; order Lepidoptera; family Papilionidae; genus Pachliopta; species Pachliopta kotzebuea. Next base: position 1,776 of record DWLS01004696.1, on the reverse strand, counting down.
ATGTACTTACTAACTGTAAAATGTTTATTAATCGTTGACAAACCTAAAAAAGTTTAGGTTTATTCATAAATATTTATTACTTTAGAATTATAACTGGAGTATGTCCAATTTTAGTAATACATTATTTTGTCTATTATACGAACAAAAAAGTTAAGTTATAAATGTTGGTTATGATAGATCAGTTTGTAAGGCTATGTGTCTCGAAGAGGTACGAGTTCGATCCCCGCTCAGCATGAGGTTTCGGTAAAGGAAATCATCATGATTCAACCGGCATATTCTAAGAACTTTGATTTATGTGCATTTGTGACATTCGCCAAATCGCGCTTGGTCAGCATGGTGTATCAGATCTTAACTTTCTCCTTATTAAAGAAAGCTCTATGTAGTAGTGAAAAAAAAAACGTTTAAACTTCTTAGTAACGTAAGGTATGTTTTTAATAAATATTAGCTTTTAATATATTATACCGAATAGTGCCCATTTATTCTTAATTACCTAATTGGCGGATTTAAAAATACTTCATGCGAATATTATGAAATTATTCTCAAGATTCCATCGTCGACTGTATTTCTTACTGTACTGTGGAAATGGAGCAAGATGAATGGCGGTCTTAACTTTGTTCGGATATTGCGAGGATAAAGCCAACCGTCTTACTTTAAGACATAGATTTTATTTACTGTGATTATATGCAAACTTTACTAAAAAGAAGGCTAAAAACATTGAATATTAAGACTTCTTTACATATAAATATAATATTTGAAATTCAACGTTTATCTGTAACAACAAATACATAAGAATTTAAAATTTACATATTATTTATTTTTAATAAGCAACTAAAAAACCTTTATTATACTTTATGCGGCATTTAAGCGGCGGTTATTATTTTTTTTTTATATACAATTACTAAATAAATAAACAATCTCATTAATTTCAAGGAGTGTATAACATTTGCTTATTATACATTTGATTCTACTTTAGAATACACAATTTAACATCTACTTTTCAAGAGAAAGCTCGATGAGAAGTTCGATGTGAACAGGTTTTTTGAATGACGTTAATTAAAGAACTTTTCTATAGCAATAATTATTCATTTGTCTATAATTGTTCTAACTTACGGAAAAAATTATGAAGCTTTCTCTGCAGATCTGTTATGTTCTAAAGGACATAATTTTTGAAAGAAACCTTTACGAATAAAATTGTGTTGTTTTTTAAAGAAAATGGTTAAATCAGTCTATAGTATAACTACTATCACGTTACTGGTATAATAATATTTATATTGGTGTATTTTGACATTGTCGTAAACCATCTGTAAAGAAAGGTTGAGAACGTTTGCAGAAATAGTAATCGGTCCGTAGAGTCCAAGGAGTAGTTTATTAAAGCAATATTTATGAGAATATTCTGATGAAAAGCGGCTTCTTTTTTGTGATTCAATGGTTATGAATGCTGAATGGAGTATAATAATTTTTTAACATAACTATTTTCCTTTAATTTATTTACCTTGAGCTTTTTTTAATAAAATAACTTAAAGAGAAATTTGTGAAATAGTTGCGTAAACGATATTATTTCTTTATACATTTTGTATGAGAATAATGTTCAACAATTAATGTTTAATTTTAATAACCGTGTTTTTGGGGAATAAATAAAATTTTGTTGAAAACAGAAAGAGAACCTCAGGGGTGGATAATTTATTTGGTTTTTAAACACTTTGTTAACTGAAACTAATATATATTAGTTTAACACACAGTATATTCTCTTTCAGAGATTCCAAGAAGAAGGAATAC
>DWLS01004695.1:0-13606 GCA_018246255.1 Pachliopta kotzebuea | reverse complement strand
CAGCGGGCGGACAGCGAACGAGAGCTGGCTGGAGCTCGATCGGACGTGTTGTCACTACCGTGGCTCACGGGCGACTCTCAAACCGGAACAATAATGTACACTAATGTATGGCAGCAGGTCTAGACTGTCTCCAACAACGTAGATTGTTACACAAATTCTCTACATTTCTTTGTCTCCCCTCCCACCTTAATACATACGCTTTCAATTGAACGATGAATTCGGTTAAAGGCTTTTAAGACTGCACCCAGAATATTGGTGAGACTTACAGAAATTTGCATTATTTCGGGTGTACATTGCGTCTGTTAATTTAAGGTTTCAAATTATTTATATATAAACAACAAATGAATAGTTATGATACTTTATAACGTGCTGGAAACTCATATGCTATAAAAAACATTTAAATCCGAATAGTTTCAATGCTTGAGGTTAGGCATATATCTTTTTAGATTATTTAGACTAAGCATTTATTGTTGTTACGTTTTTTGTAAGAGCTTATAGGTTGATTAATAAAATTATTATGAGCATAGAATAATGTATCATTGTTGTGTCTAATTTTTTTTTATACGACGAGGCAATGGGACTAGGAAGGCGTTCACCTGATGGTAAGTGATACGCTTGCCGTAAAAAGAGGGTATTGGTTAAGATGGTACACAGCACAACATTGCACTCGTCTCCCTGAGACGTACGGTGTTAAGTCTCAGTACTCTAGTCTAGTCTAAGTCTAATTTCCCTAGCATAAAGAACCCTACAAATCGGAACACAGTAATGTTTGCACATTAATATTTGGCGGTAGAAATAGAAACTGTGAGATGGTACCTAACTAGAAAGTCACTGGCATCGGAAATCTATCATTAGTAAATACTAAAAAACGCAAATAAACCAAAAAACGACACTAAATATTTGTGTATTGGTGTAAGCGCTAAATAGTAAAAACTTTCTGCCCTGCCGAAGTTGTTTTGTACCAAGAATTGCGGAATAAACGTAAACGGCAAAGAGACTAAACGACAAAATTTTTCTCTTATTACACAAGTTTCATGTAAAATCAGAATATATAACGAAATAAAGATTTATAATTGAGTAAAAGCGAGTTGGCCTGTTTAGTTTAGCGTGTTGTTAACTGAAACCTGTAATTAGGCTTACATTTCCTTTTTAAAAATCAGATACAGTGCTGAAGATATCGCTTATAATAATTGCAAATTAGGTAATGAAAGCATTAATGCAATCAACATTTTTAATGGCCCAGCGTCAAGCACGAAGTACGCGTGCACAGTTTTTAGTCAAAAACAACGCTACGGCCGCAAGTGCGATAGAGTGTTGCTGCAACTCGCCCGGCTGCGCCGGATCCCCTGCGCCCTGAGCCCCTGCGCAAGAAAACCGTGGAGCTGATTCAATACAATTCAACACTTTTTATTATTTCTATACACGATATATATTAAAAGTTTTCTAATCATAACAAATTCTAATTGCCATCAGCCGGTAGACGTCCTCTGCTTAACATACGCCGCTCTCAAAGATCTGAAACTATGAAGTCATGGCATCATTTTATAACATGTATACAACAAAAATCCTTAAACGATAAAAGTACTTTATTTTTGTTTTTAATATTTGTTAACGTTACAAATACAATTTAAAACAGAATTTATTAGTTAATATATTCGATAATTATTATTACAGCTGTTGGAACTTGGAAGATGAGATTGTATAATGGCTATATAAATGAATTTTCAAAATCATTTAAATACAAAATCAAAATTATTCTTTTATTTACTTAGTAAAAATAAAATACATATAGTAGTAAAAAAAATTGTGGAGTCGAAGATATTGTTATAAAACCTCGGAGGTTGTTTGTAATAAGTAATCCTTTTGCTTCGGCTAATAATCTTCAAAACATATTTATCTTTCACACTTCCGGCCGTTTTTATGAGAAGTTAATATATATATTTTAAATCTTTTGTAAAGGTTAGAATTAACATTTTAAATTTGTTGTAGATAAATAAAATAATGTTACTGTTTGCCAACTGCAAGAAACGGTGAAGTTAGTTTAGGTTAGGAGATATTAATTTAATAATATTTAACAGATATAAAATCTACTTTTTATCTATGCTTAAAATTTGAAGAGGCCGACGACTGCGACTTGGGAGCATTGAAAAAGCAGGCACTCTAATATAAACACTAGAATAAAAAAAAGGCATTAGAAAGTTTAATGTCTGCCTCAAGTCGTTCGAGTGGGTTCTTATAATTCCGGTTTTGCAAATGTTAAAATGAAGCATAATTAAGCTAGATATAAATAATTTAATGTCTTGTAAAAATTTCAACATTTGAGTTATAATGTTAACATAGAGGCCAAGTTTTAAAAAATATCTTTTTTTGTTTTAGTTAGTTCTAAGAAATGCTTAAATGGAAAAATCAAATTAATTATACCAGTACAAAAATCTCATTATTTAATTAAAAACCTTAATTTTAACACCTGCAACCTGTAAACCTTATCTTTATTAAAAACTGATAAGTGTATTACTAATTTTGTATGCTTTAATACAGAGAGATTTTTATCGATGTCATTTGTTATACGAGTAACCTCATTAAATGCTTTTTTTTAAATAATTATACATTATTAATTTAAAATAATTAAAATTAAAAGTCGAAGGTATATTTTGACGATTTTATCTATTAATTTTATGGGTGTATGGCGGATCATAGGAAATGCGAAACAACATGTGGGTCATTTACCTCTGAATGATCGTCTACATTTTACAAATAAACTAAAATTAATGTATTCATTTAATGGCTACACAACGGACTGTCTTTAATTGTTTTATTTTCCATTTAATTTACATATTAATGTAAATTAGGTCTAATGTTAACGATAGACCTATTCTACACTAAAACTCTAAAGGTATGTAAATATCTTTAATATACATGTAATTATGTGATGTATATCAAATAATTTTATTAGTCACGGTACTTAACAAAAATAACTATCAATAATATGGAAAATGGTTATTGTTTTGATAGAGACGATGGTATAAACAGATTGAACATTCTTTTATTGTTACTAACTTATATTAAATAATAGGGGTTTTGAAGAAATAATTGTTGTAAAGTTTGCGAGAATGTTTAGGGTGAGTGTGCGTCGTTTAAGGTAACTTGCATCTTTTTTATTGTATGTCTCATTCCCCTGTTATCGCAATATGGGATGTTCGTTTTCACAAGTTATTATAATTTCCTAAATTTATTCTATATTTTTAAATAAGTTAATCTCCCTTCATTCGTTATTACTTGGTCTTATTTTCTTCTTATATTATTTATTTACTTGCCTTGCCTAATACCTGATGCTTGTGGTCGGTTAAAAAAGGATCAAGCCTGGTGTGAGGGTACTCTTGGCAGCTGCATCGCTGCTGCTGTTCCGGCGTGGTGGGGGCGTGGCGGGAAAAGTTGCACATTATTTACGATAGCCACGAAGCCGATGCCGCGATAAGGCGCGTCGCAGTCGCCGCGTCACGATCTCCGCTATCTTCCGATACCGATATTGAAGCTGTAATAATACGATTAAATACGTTTATCCTGTACGCCTAGTGAACAGACGTTACAGCTTTCAAATTGCTTAAAATGATTCTTAATACTTCTAAGCTATTTCTAAATTTGACATATTAAAACTAATACTTTTATTATAAATAGATTTCAAGAGTAATAACACTTCAGAACAGAGCCAGAGTTAAATCGGCATTATGAGCTTTTTATTTTTTAATTCCTCTCAAGGATGTTAGCGTTGTTCATACAAAAGTAAATTACCTGAAAATGTATTTATATATAAACAATTAAAAGAAAAGTGAAATGCAAAAATAATAAAGGAAGGTGTCGTCAATGCGTAAACATATCATAAACATCGCGCGCTGGGCTCGAATTTGGTTCACTTAAAACCATTTATAACGCGCCTAAGCCACATTGATTCCAAGGTTACGCATCAACACCAGCCTCCTGCTCTGACATTTTACACGTTTGATCACAAAATATTGAACATCTTCTATTTTACTATAAGTGCTGCAATTAGGAGAAGTATTCTTTGTCATTATTACGTTTTTTCTGTGAATCTATCCTTAAATGGAAGAGTTCCTTTCCGCTGTGAGGTTAACAAACTCAATACTTAGCAAATAGTTCGATTGAATTATCCGTATATAAGAGTAAAAAAAAATACGTATCCCAAACAAGAAACATTGTAACAAGTTCGTATATTTTACTTGTTCTTTTTATAAAACAGAAAGCAATAAAATATTTAATAGTTAAGTAAATGAAACCATCAAGGATCTCGTTACAGGTAAGTATTAAAATAAAGAGAAATTGTAATAAATGTTTAGCAACATTATGATTAACTTATTCCAAACTAAACAACAAAAGAACTTATACTAGTATAGGTTTATTGATGATTGGTTTTTCTGAATTGTTTCTAATAATTGGTAAATTAAATAAAAACAAATCTAACAACAACTAAGTTTGTATAAAAACTTGTGAAGCCTTACTTTTTTTTGAGTAAATTCTTATTACGAAAATTATTTTACGTGGTTGAGAATATTTCGTATTTTGGTTTATTAAAGGGGCTAAAACTATATGTATATTTGCATATAGTTTTAGTCCCCAACTCCTACAAAAAAATATTATTTATTGTGATGTCTAAGGTTGTAACAATGCGCGCCATCTATTAAACGCTTTATTAAAATTAAGAATGTATTTAAATCATGTTCATTAAAAAAAATCACTAAAATATCAAAATAGTTGATAACGGAGCCAAAGATTTAAAAAAAGGTAATAATTTAATAATATTTTTTTAACAACATTACAATGAGCATATATGCTGCATAATAAGATTAGTCACGATGGCGATAGGAATGTTTGTGGTGATATAAGTCGGTAAGAGCGTTGCGCTTCCTCGGATATTCGCCTGCCGGGTTACGTAAACGCCGGCGGCGCAACCGATTGATCAACTCTAAATTAGTTGATGCGGGGCAAACGAGGCGCGCGGGGTAGCTTACGGCAAACTAGGTTGGCCGCGGAAGCACACTAACCCCTAGAAAACTAGGGGTGCGAAACTCCTCCCCCTTTTCTGGTCACGAGAGCACAGCGATTGGTCCGCTCGTTTCAACCGCTCGCCCCTCACCCAGATTACAATCGGTGGGGTGCGCTCATAGAAATAGTACTATGTGCCATGTCTATGTACACTTAAGTATCCTATGTATAAGTAAATTATACATGACTAGTCCCCGATTCGTGACATTGAAAACGCACTATCCATCATTTCCCTAGTTTGTCTTTATATTGACTCGCTTGCATGCAGCGAAGGAGTTTATATAAGATGGCATACACAGTTTGTTATCGATTCAATATTTGTGTAATATCACATAGTAAAAAAAATATAAGTCATCTCTTTAATAAACTCCTCACCTATACTCGTCCAATTTCTTTTAATTTATTAATAATGAATCGTGTTTGTGTCCTAAAAGTTAATGTTATAATACGGTATTATTCATTTAATGAACAGGAAGTAAGTTAAAGTATTTATTATGTTTCGTTTTAACAGTAACACTAAATATTACGAAAAAAAATATGTATAGACGCTTTGGTCAACTGGTTTACAACGAAACAATGCCTAAAATAATGCGTTTAAGGGTTCAAAGTTATTATACATCCCAGGTAAGCAATGTAGAAATAAATACACACTTTTTGTAGTACACCAAATACTCAGGGTCACAAAAAAGGAAGTCTGGCTTCTATATTTACATATAACATTTGCATAGATACATTAAGTAAATTTAGTTTTTAAGTTACAGACTTCGGACATTTTGAACTAACAGAAAGTTCATTATAAAGTGTTGCTAGGAGCGAATGAAAGACATCTCTTAACTGGATATTGAGCTTAAGATCATTAGGGTAATAACGTTCCTTCTCCGTTACATGTAAACATAAATAAATTTTTTATCTCATAATGAATGACTAGAAGTAAAATAGATGTTTGTAAAAAGCACTAGTATATTTATTTATGTTTATTTGTGAATAAAACAGTACACTCGTTTTCAAATACATCGAGCATACGAAGAAGAGTTTGTTATAATAAATTTATAGTTAACATTAAATGCATTGAAGGTAAACAAATCGCAGCTAAAATATGTGTTACATTTATTTTTATTCGATGTTTTAAAAAAGTATATTTAAGTATTCCGAATTGAATAACGTGGACAAATTCTCCTAATTATTCATAATAACAGTGGGTTGATGTTCACAGTTAAATATTTTCGGCCATTCAAGAACATGTTAAAAATGCAAATAAATCGCGATGGTAATAAAGTTTTCATAGTTAAATGTTTTATATAAACAAAAAACTTGTGACTAGAACTACTTAAATAATATTTATTAAGGAGCAAGTAATGAGTACCTATATCCAAACTTATTTCAGGTTAATGATATTAATCACACATGTGTAAATGGAGAGGAAATGACGATGGTGATGAATTGGAAACGAATGTAGTGTATCTTAGCTGGTTCTAGTCTTACATTAAGAGAGATGCGCGCATCCGCGAGCCAACATCAGGCTAACTTCGTCTGAACTGAATGAAACTTCGCGGCTAAAGACTTTCGTTTTCCATACGAGCTGCTCACATGTTTGCAGCTTTGCATTTTGTTTCCCGCTTTTTCACCCATGACGTCACACGATTCATGGGCGCGCGCCTTTATACAATAACAATATATAACATACAGTACGTTAAAATCATCTTATAACATTATATTCTGTTATTTCATGGAAAAAATAATCATGTCACAATTTCATTATCTATATGTTCTAATTAAAAAAATAAGAAAATCATAGATACAGGAAGGTTTTAAATGTATTAAAAGAAAACTTCTTTATATTCTTTTAATTACCAAACCTCAACTGATTCTTGGAGAGCTCGCATCAAAACAAAGTTATTTAAGTTGTACAATTGTTGTTGATATTTATTAAAGGCTTTTAAAAAAAACTTGTAAATAATTCTTAATCAAATAACAGGTCAAAGAACCAATACTGGTTACATATATTTAAAAATAATGATTAGATTTAGTTGAGCCGTTTGGTTACTGCGGGGTTGCAGATAGACATACACTTAACAAAACCAATAGCACGCAAAATTTACAACAGCTCTCTTTTTAAATATAAAATGAACTTACTTGTTAAGTAATGCTCATTGACGAATACACAATTTCTCTTCAAAGCTAGTTGCAGATGTGTTAGCTTTTTCATCATTGTCTTCAGTTCTTCATAATACACATCTGCAATAATACTCTATGCCTTTTTGTAAAAATCTGTGATTAAACACATCGGCACTAGAGCTCCAAATATTGACTATCATCTTTTTGTTTAGGGTATTGTTTGGGTGCTGTACCATGATATAACCAACTTGCTGAACGCTTTCGATTGTCGGACATAACTGATTTGTCACCAATCCGTTACTAAATTGCCGCGTTTGTGTGTATAATATCTGTTGAACAGCACAAGGCAGGTCTGAGCATCTACGTTACGTCGGCAATTGTTAAGTTCGAAAGGGGATCATTTATCAAGCTTTTTTATTTGTCGCAAGTGGCCCAATTTTGTTTTAATGCTAATATCAGAAACTGTTGTTAGGTGAGCTGTAGATTGAATAGCATCAGCTTTCACAATCGCCTATAATTCGTCATTTTTGACTGTAGTGTTCGGATGATGACGAGATTAATTTTATAAAACAAAATTTCTTGCACGGAAGAGAGCAAGAAATAAAGAGTTGTGCTGGTTGTTTGTAGAGTTCGTTCCGTAAAAATTGTTTATGTTGATGTTTACCGACGTTTGACGCGTTGCTACCTCGAACTTATTTTCAATAATTATTCACTCATGATGAAAAACGGAAATGTGTTAAAAATACAACGCTTATTAATAAACAAAAGATATATTTTGTGATAGGGTTTAAATATATTTAAAATAAAATTAATTTGAATTCATAGGCACTATTTCTTTTGGATAGCCTTTACAAGACGCCAACTTTATAGGTAAAGAACTAATATTTCTCGTAATTTTGTTTATCGTTAGTTTTAAATAAGGAGCTATCAAAAGAGGCAAAGAAGCCGGAAATGTACAAATTAAGGTGATTTTATCTCAAATAAAAACTATACTTTTGGTAAAACATAATAAAAAATCATTGAAATACTTCAAAGATCATTAAAGGTCAGCAGTTTTCCTATCCAAAACGAATTAGTAATAAAGTAATAATATGCATTTTTTACTGTTAAATAGTACCTAATTAATTTTGCCGACTTAGACCTGTTTGTTAATACAACACAATGTTATGGTTCTTGTCTTGAGAGGTCAATTTTGTTCTCTTTTGCATAGGGATACAATTTTATTGGTTTCCAACTTGAAAGAAGCTGTAGCTAAAGCAAACAGACGACTATGCCTGAAGGTAATAAGCCTTATGATGCACTGTGTAAATATTTTTATTGGGGTAAAGATACAGCGCATTTTGATTTTATACAAATTCCCCTTTGTTACATCTTTAGTATTGTAAAATTAATATATTTTAACTTTCCACACATTATCTAGATTTCGCAGTTTTTGCACACTAAAACGTTTTATTTTAATGGCAATATACACCATATAAAATAGCTTTTAACGGCTATTTTAACGTTAATTTAATAATGAAAGCCTGTTTTCCTATGAATGCAGCCGCATATCATTTACTCAAAAGATACGATAAGATGTATTCAAAAAATATCTCACAAGCAGGCCATAACTTATATGAACTTGTTTAGTTAGTTTTTGGAATTAACACTAATGCGTCTGGCGACCCACTTGAATACATTTAAAGGCTTAGTTGAACATCCTAATTATAATAATACCGTATTTTTTTTAAAACTCTTATAATATTTGCGAACAGCACTCACTGCTTTGCAAATTTATAAACTTAAGCAATTTTATTAACATGATAACATTTTTAATACGTTTAGTTTGTGAAGTTATAAAACTTTTTAGTAAACTCAATAACATAAAAATGAGTAACTAATAAAAAAATATGCCTATTAAGCATTAGTAAGTTTTAAAGCTTTGCAAATCGAATACTTTTTTTATTGTGCCGTACAGACATCGAAAACTAAGTTCGACGACCGTTAAAGTTAGTCTGGCCTTGAGTCTAATAAAGGTTAGTACATAAATAAAATAAATTCTGTATAGGGGGACCGCTCATGACGGGTAAAATAAACATCTTTTCATTTGACACTTACTTTCTACAGGTCGTCACGTAAAATCCCGTTTGAGCTAGCTGCAAAAACTACTTAATACAAAATCATTATCTCTGTTACGGATATTACGCACTTTTTATTCTGTACCTTCAAATGCCAATCAATTAATTTTTTATTAGTTCTATTTTAAAAAAGTTTAAGGCTTGTTTTAAAAGTCTTTGTATTTTTTTTACGATGGCGTCAGTGATATAAATATTTCCATGTATAACAATGATTTGTTAACTCTTCATACTTTACTCAAGAAAAGAGTTGCGGAATAATTTTTATATTTGTATCTAGTGAAGTAACTGGATGTTAAGAATTATGAAAACTGTATTTATTGTTACTTTTTGTAATTTAAAATAACGACCGCTATCCTATACAAGAGCATTAAAAGTTCAATATTGAAGTTACATATCAAAAACATAGATGTAAGCTCGTATTTACACTATATGCGAAAATTTATTTTATTCATGATGTAAATGTAGCAATTAAAATTAACGTCTGGCTTGAATCACACTAGAGATTTAGAGGTAACACATACACCTAACTCGTTCCTTCAAAAAAAGTTGTATAAATGCATGAGGCATAACCATTTTTAATGTCAGCCGAGGTCACGAAGCGACTGGCTTGCAAAAAAACGGTGCCTAACACGCTAAGAACTAGACGGCCTACAAAAAATAATTCCGTAAGGTTGGCGCGCGGTGCAACGTTTGAACTGTAACCACTATTTTTGAATTCTCCACTACGCGGCCATCACACGTCCAAAACGATGTTTTTTGTACACCATGTATCGTCATTTTAAAGTAAATCATTAATTTATTAGCTACTCATATAGCATATTTATACTATTGGTTCGGCGTGTACAGCTGTGTTTGCTTCCTTTCTGTGTTTGTCTGCTAAAGAAAGATTCAGACGCTTGAACAATATATATTAGAGCGTCTACGTTTTCGTGTGTTAGCCGTTTTGTTATAATAAATGCTGTTCAAGTTTACATTCATAATAATAATACAATGATAACGGCAACATATTATTTGTGTGTATTTATTACATAGAACTTATTTATAAATTAATAACAATATTGATTATTTACAACTAAAATGATCTATTTTTTTACGTATTTACAGACATGTATTTACCTATCCGTATATAATATGATTATTACATGAGAGTAAAATAAGTAATCATCTTTAGTACGAAACAGTAAATCGATTGTTGCAACTCATCGAATTTTAATAATCTTCGCTTTGTAGTGTTTTTAAATTTATTGCACAAGTTTTGTTAACACTAAATAAATCCCGCTAGTCGCAGCCAAGTCTCACGTCTCGACAGTTCTTGGAAGCAGCCGTGCTGACTCCGCGCTAGGCACCGCACCGGCTTCCAGTAGAAAAGGTTTGCATGCCTTCATTCCGCCACCCACCGATTCTAAAGTCTGCCCTAACTTAAAAATATAATCTTTGTGAATAAATTATTAAATTTGTATTTATTTAAAATAACCTGAGATGTTGATTTTTTTGGACAGCTCTTTTTGTACTATGAATTAACAAGTCTCACGAGTGACAAATTATAAATGTGCGGTTTGTTTAATTATTTATTAATTATTTGAATAATGAGTAAGAGCTTGAAATTAAAATAAGATCGAAAGTAACTCGCCAATAAATTATTTTAAATATTTAACTTGATTCATTAAGCGATGTCGTTCAAAGTAGTTTTTGGTTCAATACCCGAGAAAGTGCATAGACCTCATTTTATAAAGAAAGGGCTTCGACCGCATTCCTTCAAATAGAAGTGAATAGACAGTGTATTAAACTATATTTTTGGGAGTGTGACTAATAAAGAAAAATAATAAATAACTGTAAACGATAATTATATGATAATTATTATTTATTAATTAAGAAGACTTTTTCAGTTCTCGTCGTCTATTAAGGTGACCTCCGTCGGCGATCCATATTATGATATCGTTCACTTATCGAGTTGATATTCCTTTAGCTTTAACCACTTCCGATATATCGGTTTTACTTTTATTTCTGTATTACAATAGTTCTAAAATTAAGAGATACAACGCTACAGGATTTTTATTTAGTTAATTATTCGACTTGAAGTCTCACTTATATTTTATAAAGCTTCCTAAACATTTACTGACAGTAGGATGATCATCTGGTAATAATGTTTGAACTTCCTCCGAGGCGCGGTGGTTAAATTTTTGCCTTGAAACAAGGAGATGTTTGGTTCTATTCCAGGGTTTTTTTGAACCAGTTTGGTTAGCCCATCTACATCAATATTGTACATTTGCTACTGTAACAGTATTACTGTGTTCCGGCTGCAAACATGAGAGCTCGAGAAGTCTGGGTTAACATTAACCTTTCGCGGCTTCATTGCCACTTACACCATGTGAAATTAAGGGCAGTTTTGTATACAAGATAAATGTTAGTTTGGTTACGAAACAATACGAAATGGGCTTTAATGTAAAATATTAGAAAATAATGTCAAAGTGAAAACGAATCTAATTACTCGGGAAACATTATTTTTCATATTTTGTATGTGTTTTCTTTAATACGCTTTAGGTGTTGAATGTATCCTAAATGTCGAATATATCCTTTTATTCATTACTCTCTATTTACTGAAGGTAGGAGGTCTCTTTTGCCAGACACCGTCCAGGTAGATACCAGCAACAACTTCGTTCCTGTCGCTAAACAATAGTGTGCAGACGTTACTGTTCCGATTTGAGTGGCGTAGTAGCTAGTGAAATTACTACAGTAATGAGATTTAACGCCTTATGTTTTAAGGCGACAAACGCAATGTAGTGCTATATATACCATCTTAACCAGCGCCACATTGTTATAGGCGGCGTATAACTTACCATCACGTGGCCTTGTCCGTCTTGTCAAATAAAAAAAAGTAATGCCTAATAAACCTGTTTTTTCGTGTTAGGTTTGACAGTTTTTAAGGTTGACAAAAAAGTAGAATCTAGTGATATATCATGAGTTATTATTTTTTAGTAATGATAGCAAAATTGTACGATTCACAAATTCATAGTGAGTTACCTATAAATAGGAAACTCAACACCGTCCAACTGTTAGATATTGATGTAATATTCTCAGAATTTAAAATACGCTTACAATATTGTTAACCGGTTACAAATATGAAGTCGTATTATGTTGTTTAAAAGTAAAATAGCACATTGCATTAAACTTTTTTTTGATTTGATTGATCTTGAGAATCTTCCAATTTAATTAAAAAAAAGATATTCAATATGTTGTTTAATGACTTTTTATTTATGTAAGCGTCTTAAAGTTTAAAAAGCATCACTAACTCAAAGTTTTAAAGAGTAAGTTACATTTAAACTCCGTAAGACATTTTAAATGCTTAATTCACACAATCTGTATTTTTATTTGGAATTTTTTTGTGAGTGTACTTTATGATGTCAGGTCATAACAATAAAGCGGTATTGTCAATGACATGTAATAGTCAAAGTTACGTTTTAATATCGGTACTTAAATAATTTTAGTGGAGTTCGAAAATGCCGGTCATTTGACACGGACGAAAATATTCTTTGATAATGTTTTTTACACAATTTACTGTTCTACGTGTTATATGTTTGTGTCCTTTCATTTTACGAATGGAGAATCGTCGCCGAAGTTCTGGATTCTCTTTCATATTAGCAGAATTTCACTTTTATACCGAACAATTTTCTATCCCGTGTGTGTTCTCACCATCACTGGACTTGTTATATAATTTATTATTGCGTAGCAATGCAGTGTTCCTGAATTTTGTAATACATATGTAAGTTTTAAAATTTAAAAAGAAATATACCTTTAAATTGGTTTTTTTAATAAGTTAAATGTTCACTGAATTTTTTACAAATAGATTAAAAGTTGTATTAATAATTGCTGTATTATTAATGTGTTGTTGGAGCGCAGTTGTGAGAGCCGTGGTGTCTGTAGTGTTGGTATTGTCGGTAGTGTGGAGCGCTTGACCGGCACGGCCGCCGCCGGCGCTGTAGAAGTGGAGGGAGGCAAGGGCGCCGTGCGTCTTGCCGAAATTATTCGGGGCTCGCTGCACAATCGATTTTTCCCGCCCGATGCGGAAAATTCTTCGAGGCGGAGCGGGTGGCGTGCGGCGAGAGGAGGGAGCCGAGCGAGGGGGCCCGGCGGTAGGGGGGCAGGCGGAGTGCAGCGGGGCGGTGCAACGCGCGCCGCCGTCCCGGCCGTCGGGCAGACAGTAGGACGGCGACGCCACTGTGAGTCGGTGACCACGGCGCGAGAAGCGCGCTCGCCGCACTGTGACATGTAGCGCGGCCACCGCGCCGCAGCCCCGCAGCCCCGCGCGCCGCCGGAAG
>DWLS01004694.1:0-13607 GCA_018246255.1 Pachliopta kotzebuea | reverse complement strand
GGCTACGGTAACTGCTTACCATCAGGCAGGCCGTATGCTTGTTTGCCACCTCAGTAGTATAAAAAAAAAAAAAAAAGCGTTCTGTATGGATGTCTGTACAGAAAGATACTTTTAACAATTTTTTAAACAAAAATCTTTCTGATATAAATTTATGAAACAAAAAAGAGATTCAAAGGGTTTAGGCTATGAGATATGTACTAGTGGTAGGTCACTGTTGGCAGAGACCGTCCAAATAGGTACTACCGGAGCTCCTATTGCAGCCGACAAAATATACTATGCAAACATTACTGTGTCTGGTTTGAAGGGTGTTTGTATGCTAGTGAAATTACTGAGGTAACGATACTTAACATTTTAAGTGTCAAGGCAGAGAGCGCTAAGTGGTGCTGTGATGCTACCGTCAGGTGAACATCTTACTCGTTTCGTCACCTCGGCCAATAATAAAATATATAAGAATATGATAACGTTTCTATTATATATAGTTCACGCTTCTAAACTACCATCATGTATAAACCCATACACGGACGCTGCATACCACGGAGACTACTTTCCATGGTGTATACTACAATAAAAAGGAGAAAGTTACATCGAAATTACATTGGACTCGTCGCCTTTAGACATTGGGTGTTGTTTCGTTACTCCAGTAATTTCAATAGCACACAATACCCCTCAAACTGGACTTAAATATTCGCCTAAGCATGAACTAGGTATTGTATGGTATTAAAGTACATATATCAGAATATAATTTAATATGTGTCCGTTTTAAGAACAATTAAAATTTGCTAACTAAATACCCCGGTTCTGAATTAAGCATTGTAACATTGTTAATAACAATTTCTATGTATTTTCAAAGTGTTCATCAATCAGATAAAGTTTCTCAATCTTGTTAGTGAAATTTGGAATACAACTTCGCGCACCAATTCGCCGATGGACTGAATTGCTGATCCAAAGTTATACATATATCTCCTTTAAATATAAGTTTAATTAATATTAAGGCATTAATTTTTTTATTTCACTTGTTGTAAATCTCATTTGCTGAAGACAGCTTAGGTAGACCGCAGTACCTATTTCTACCGCCAAATGGTAATATGTAAACATTACTGTGTTCCGGTTTGAAGTGTGTTGTATGTTAGTAAAATTACTGAGGTAACAACGAAACTTAACACCTTATATCTCAAGGGTACGAGGGCAATGTGGTGCTGTGTATACCATCTTAACCAGCGCCACGTTTACTACTTTATATGTAGTATAAGACATATATATAAAAGATTGGATAAGAAGCGAATACAGAATTGTATGTACATATGTAACGACAATCATGTAAGATAACCCAACTGACATACAATACACATATATATACAGGTTGTTATGAATTTTGTAGAGAACATTTTTTTTAATATTTTAATAATCAACTTAAAAGTTATGTTATTTTAAGTTATTCATCATGTTATAATATATGTCGATTGGAAAACATAGTCCAGCTGAGGTGTTTATTTGTGATCCTCATCACTAGCATTTTTTTATTGGACAAGGTGTTGAGACGAGCTAGACGTTCACCTGATGATAAGTGATACGCTTGCCTATAACATGGTGCTGGTTAAGATGGTATACACAGCACCACACTGCGCTCGTAGCCTTAGGATATGATGTATTAAGTCTTGTTTCTCTAGCAATTCAGTAATTTCACCAACTGTCAGTATCCTTCAAACAGGGAAATAGTAATATTTGCAAAGTACTGTTTATCAGCTTCAACGTGAGCTGCGGTGGTACTTAGATGATCTTTGGCAACGGAGAACACTGGTAACGGTGATAGGAGAAGCTACTGTCCTTTCCTTAAAACAACGAGAGAATAAAGGCGGTGAAAATATTCTTACCCAATCGGAGTAGATTTCAAAATATTGTTTTTTACCACATCCATCTGATACAAAATGGCAAAGGCACTTTTTCGTCTCAAAAAACTTAAGGTTATATCCATTAGATTAAGTAGAACTAAAATAAGTATATTAGACAAAAAGGTTAGAATTCACATTGGCATATGTTGCCAACTCCTAATATTCTCAACAGGCCTTGATTTTTTAATTTCGAAAAATCAAGGCCTGTTGAGCGGCAATGGGGTCTGTGATGAAAAATCCTAAGTCATAAAAAAAGTAATGGTACATATACTTATTTATAATTATATATACAGTTGCACTCTTCTTCTACTTCTTCATCAGCCGATAGACGTCCACTGCTGGATATAGACCTCGCTTAACAGTAAGGGGATTTGGGCGGTTTCCCACCACGCTGGCCCAATATGTGCTGGTAGGAAGACAGAGGTTAGTTTGTTGATTATTAGCACCACGAGCAGGGGATGTTGGCTTGGGTCCCGTGAGTGTGTGACCCTTTACATCCCATTAGATGCGTTAACCAAAAAAATAATAAAGCAACTTGAATTATTAATAACATCCTACATATTTATCTGCTAAAACGATTATTGAGTTCGCGACCTCGTTCCGAATCGGACGTCGGTGTCTATTGCTTTAGACATAAATAAAAATATGAACAATATTTATAAATTTTTAGTATTATTTGCAATATTTGTGGTGACAGTGAACAGCTTCAAATTGAAGAATGAAAAGAAACAACGCAACGAAGAAGATACACCTGCAAGAGGAGTTATAGATAGATCTAATGTATTTAATAATACAGAAAGAGAGAACGGCTGCAAAATGCGAACGATGATATGTCCACGAGGTTGGAAGAAATTCAATAGAATGTGCTTTCCAATTGAAGATCTGGATGAATGAATAATGTTAAAAGAAATAAAGTTTATTATTAAACTTTTTTTAATTAGTCATACAATATTAAAAGATTATAAATCTTTAACTAATTATTAATAAAGCCTATCCTCGTAAATATTACAAATGTACGTCATGTTTTAAAACCTTCATCATCAGCCAACAGACATCCACTGCTAGACCTAGGCCTCCCCCTATAATGTCAATATAAATTTGAGCCGTCTTTCACCACACTGGCTGAATTCGGGTTGGTGGGGAGCCAAAGCCTCTTTTGTTGATTAGCAGAATGAACCATGATCAGGTGAGGGTTGGCCTAGAACCAGTGAGTTGCTGTGAGGGGCTTACACCCCTTTTACAACCTTAAACTATGAAATTATATTTTTTATTGTACGGGGCGATACAGGTGGTAGCTCGTCTTGCAGCCGACAAATAGTACTGTACGAACAACACTGTGTTCCGATTTGAAGGGTGCTTGTATGTTATTGAAATTACTGAGGTAACGAGACTTAAACACTTTCGTCACAAAGCGACGAGCGAAATGTGGTTCTGTGTATACTATGTTAACCTCTGCCAACACTTCCTCTGGTCGTTTAGTCGCATAAAAAAATCGAACTAGACGAGCACTGCGTTCACCTGATGGTAATGTATGATACGGTGTATGAAGTGATGACAATTTCTCCATTCAATGGAATCTTTGTGACAATCAGTAACATTTTTCTTTTAATTAGAATAGTGTTTTAAAGAGGATCCTTGAACTAGCAATTGAATGTCTATTATGGTTATTAGATCTGTAAAACATTGGCATAGTTTTTATAAAATCATTATTGTTGGTGGAAAGACGTCCATTGTTGGACAAAAGCCTCCGATTTCAACACTAATGGTATTTCACTGTAGTACAGGAAACCCTTGTATAAAAATTTTAAATATACGTACTGATATTTATCTATGGGTAATTTTTGGTGTGAAACCTACCACACAACTAGACACGGTTTCTCAATTATATTATAATAATAGAATATATATATATTATCATCCTCAGCCAATAGACGTCCACAATTGGTCATAGGCCTCCTCCAATAATAAAGGATATGGCCCATGTCCTACCAAGTTGGCCTAATGCACGTTGGTGGGGAGCGAGAACCCCGTTTGTTGATTAGCAGGATGCACCACGAGCCGATGAGATTAGCTTGGGTCCCGTGAGTTGTTGTTGGGACCCTTTACACCCCCTAAAATATATACATAAATAGTTCCTTTTTTTAATAGGAAAACTATTACGCTTTCTGACACCACTTATATTCAATTTAAAACTCGTTTTAATCTGTTAATCTAATTTAGTTTTAGTTTACTCAATGAAATCGTGTTACGGTATCTTAGAGCTTACCTTTCACTGTGAATGTTATTTCTTCAACTTTATTAAGCACAACCTGTTACACAACTCTCCCGTGAACAACAACACTACACAACGAACAACAACAGATATGACTACGCGGAAGACTATTTCAACAACAACACTAACGTCTACAACAATTATTTAAGAAAAACTTCGCGCAACCATTAACATATAACGAACTATTATTAACTATTTCTAAAATTATGCTAAATGTAAATATATCAAAACACTTCCATTAGTTTAATATTGTAACATACATTGATTTTATTTCATTATTATTATTATTTCATTCATGATTATCAAAAAAATATTATTCTCGTAAATTTCGCTCCAGTTCGTAGATTTGACATTTTATTGTGATGTTGCCAGGATATAATGTCGTATTCCCTAAGTATACTAAACTTTGGAAACAATCACAGCATATTTACTAACGGTTGATGCAAAGTAAAGTTCTTCTTGAGTGACGGCGGCAAAGTAAAGTGGTAAAGGATTACGGCAGCCAGGTTTTATTGAGCTGAAAAGAGACCTTCATCCAGCAGTGCACATCTATTCTATGATAATGATATTTCCTTGATATTTATGTTACGGTTATAAATAAGTCCAATTCGTATAGTTTTTCGTATATTTACTTTGTTAGGTATTTAACATAAATATATGACCTTAATAAAAAAAAAATTTCAAATAATATGTATTTACTATATTTTTAAGGAATGTTGAGGAAGCGCCTGCCGTTATGTAATATTATTTTTTATAGTAATACAAAAGGGTTAAACTGTTTGTTGGCGCTATTTGATTTGGAAAAAATGTTCCCTTCTTTTGCATCTGTTAAAGTCGGTCTACATTCATGCTGTTTTAGTTCATCAGAATATTTTTTAAAATGATGCTATAAAAAAAATGTTTACATAATTTAAGACTTAAACGATCTTGTCGCATTTTTAATATTTTGTACAGGTCCAATTAATAGCCGTTTTAAGTTTGTATTTTAATACTAAATATTAATTAAAATTCATAATTTTTTTAGCATAAATCTTGATTAATTACGTGTAATATTGTTAATTTTCCTTGTACATTTGTATCAGTTAAAGTTTTCCTTAAAAAATGGATTACCTGTTATTTATATTATGACAACACTGAAGCTACGCATGCGCGGTACTCTGTCGCTTTCCCAGATGTTTACGGAGTTTTGGCACTTTTATTGATCTGGACGAAGCGGCCTCGTGTGATTATTAAGCGCAACCTTTATTACCGCATTAAAATGGGCCAAACCCCTACTTAACCAATACGTATGTGTATAATAGTAATAAATAACTAACGTTACACGCACAAATTTTGTTAGAATGTTTATAATATTAAGTATATTATAAATGTCTTTGCGGGTAATATTCAAGAGACACTCCGACTTTGGAGGGGCAATAGGGCGATATAGGATTTGTACTCAGTAAAACTCCTTTGTATCCTTTATAATTTGTGAGTAGTCACGAGATTTTTTATTTATTGCACCGGTACTGCATTATGTATAAGCTCATAGGTAATGCCAGAGGCAAATTCTTACCATAAACTATGAGGAAAAAGGATAATAAATTTGTAGGTATACTTACTGTAGATGTTATTAATTGGTTAAACATAATGTGGATATAATTATTACCGCTTCTTAAAATATAATCAATTTCTTTTTATTGGTGGAAGTAATTTCATTGTCGTAGGCCTTCACCATAATTTCCGAAAGATACCTATTTCTTACTGTTCCCAACAAATTTAACTTAATGTGAGAATATCTCTCCGACTCTTTTACTTTGTTCTTGTCTTAGGTTTAGAAAGCCTATGTTCAGCAGTGAATAGTTAGAGGTTAAAATTATTTCGATTATGATATCCTTGGTAACCATTCATTAATTTTTTTGTATTAAAGTTCTCGCTGTTGACGGTAATGTAAACAAACACAGTATGAAGTTATTTATAAAGCGAAGGTCTTATTGAGTTCATTAGTCGTCTATAATGGAAAGACTTAATTTGCTCTCGTGTCACGAACCTCAGCCGGGGTACTGGCCAACGTTTTAGGATTCCTGTCATTCCTGCTGACTTCATTTAAATTTACTTATACTTATAAAATGGAGAGGATATAAAATTTAACAATATAAAGCACGTTGTTATCCGCAAAATTTGATTTAATAATAATAAATGAATGATTGGATCACTTGTAAACTTCTTGTTAAAAATAGTTTATAAGTGAGGCTGTATAAGACTTATGAAAGAGTGAGTTCAATTTTCATTGAGTATAAGCTTACGGTGAAAGAAAATAGCGGGATTGAAAGTAATTTAACGTTGAGGTCGGTTTATGTTGTTTATTAAGTATATAATGATCATAAAATATACGCTTAAAGGCGAGCCTAACTATTACAGAGTAAGGTTTTGCAAATTTAAATATGGAGAGGAAAATGGATGTTTTATGAATGTACATTATCAACTCATAATATAAGTAAATACGAATATACAGAACTGCTATAAAATACTTTTAACACTAATAATACTTTTTAGTAACTTCCTAAGCTTAGTCTTCATTATTTTGAGAGTCAACGGCCCCGTGGGGTCCTCCAAAATATTGTCTACACAAATTAGATCCGAACTTTATGTTGTAATTGTAGAAGTTAACATGATCATTAACTTATTGTTTTTTCTTCTTTATCATGTACTCCTTCCTGTTGGAGAAATTTAGTCATGAATTATTTATTACAAGATGAATATTATTGAAGAGTGTGTGGTAACTTTTACTGACGAGTCCTTTGATGTGTACATTTCTGTGTTTGGTTAGGATCTAGCAAATATTGAAGTCTTTTGTGCAGTATGTATCGTTTCTTAGAGAGTAAAATATATTTTAATATGCTATAATATAAGCCCATCGTGAGATAACTGTTTGCCAGGTGAACTGCTAATTTGGTATAAATCTTAGGGAACAATTGGATAAAGAGCGTACATGTTGGAATTCGATTTGGGGTTCCTTTGTTCACCAAAAGGTGATGATAAAATTGTTGTCCGCATCACTTATCACCTGGTTAATGTCCTGCAAAAATATGCAACACAGAACCAAACGAAAACAATGACCTTAAGATAACCGAACCCGAATTTCGTCGAGAACTTAATTGAACGAATTTTATAGATTAGATTAAATTTAGATATTAAATTGATATTAGAGCCTATAGAGTTTTCGGTGATTGTGGTAAACAAACCGCGTGTAGGAGAGCGTTGTTTGGTAAGGTCAAGGCGTGCGGAAGACAATGCGCCGACGCGCCGAGTCAGTCGGTCGGCGCATGCGCGGGGACTGGACGCTGCGCGCACTTGGTACGTTTACACCACATTACTATCTTTTATTTCGATAATTTAACGTAAATCCACCCTCTCTTATATCCTTTAATAATCTACCTATTTTAATTGATTAATACAAATGTTTATTTTATGTTTTTTTGCGTCTTTAAACCACTTCAGCTTCTGATCTCAATAATCGATTCGGCAGTTAAAATTTAATTATTTACCTTAACTAAATCTATCATAAATGTTTTGTTATGAAAAAAATACAGCGCATGCTGTAATTGAATAATAGAACTAATCTTATTTATTATCACTTCCATTCGCTGTTTAATAAACACAAGTCTATTGTTTTATTCTATATTATTTTCTTATACATAAATTATTTTTTTTTTCAATTTTACTTTTGATGTAGACTACAATTGCGATATAATTTGTGAAGTGATTTTGATAGAAAATAAATAAAAACAGTTATCTAAAATTATATATTATCTGCTATTGAATATGGTAGACATAATCATAACAGGTTACCAGTTTTATATATAAACGAAGCTGTTAGACTACAAAATAATAACATGTTAAATAACTTTATTAAGCTTTATTTACTGTTTTTAGGTTAAATTAAAGATTTATGCATATGTTATTCTATATATATTATGACCAAATTAAAAAACTTGTATACTTGGCTTACATATAGTATCCATATATTATATAGAAAGGCGAATGCGAGATTTGCTTTTACCATCAGAACTACCAACATATAGGTCACCGGAAGTGAACCCGGGTCTTCTGTGTTATCAAATAGTTAGATCTTAAAACACGAAGGCAGTTAAAGTCATTATCTATTTACATGTGCCATTAAGTTCCCAACTTACATCAGTGAGTAGCCACTGAACTTAAAACGAGACCAATCTCCAGCAATTGAGATAATGATGTTTGCTATTAATCCAGAACCGCTTGCTAATTCCAAAGCCACATTAATCAAAGTTCTATAATACGTATAATCAATATCATCACGTAATTTGGAGTGATCGCTACGGAAAATATTTGCTTCACGTAATCATTCAATTAACGTTTAATGAATCACTAATTGCAATCTAATTTGGCGCGCCATCGACGGGTTCCAGCTTTGTTGGTTTTACTAACGAATACTCTGTATTATACGGAAAATTAGGTGTGAACCTTAAATATTATAAAAGAAATTTTTATTTTTGGAGGAAAATACGGAAGTAGGTCATCATTTAAAGACCCTAATTTCTGGTGAAAGATAGGTATATTCTTTACTGTATCTATCTAGTAGGAAGTGTATATACAATAGAAGATAGGTTTTTATTTATGTATACTGCTGAAAAGTTGCAATTAGTCTGGTCTTTCGGTCTACGATTTTTGATAATATTAATCTAAGCTTACTCGTATCTTCACCACTAGTACAAACATTAGTCAGTACCTCTCATAATGAGCGTATCACTTACACCCAAATAAATCTCCCGAACATATCGTTATTTCTTTAAAAAAATTGTGTGACTAATGATGACAGACGTCTATACAAGTAATGACAACAGCTGATGATTAAAATACAGTTGGCTTATCATTGTTATGAAAGCGGTCTTCCTTTGTGTGATGGCGAACAGTTTATTGGTTCCCGTTATTACACTGTACTACGTTTAACCACTTCATTGACTAATGCTATTTTAAGTACAATGATAGCCATTATTATCACTGAAGTTCTGTTTATAATATAATTTAATAACGCAACAACATTGCACTAAATCCTTTCAAGCATTATTTCATCAGATTATAGTGTTTGTAACAAAAATCTGTTCTACTGTTTTTAAGGCACCGTCCCCCAATCATAGATTTGTTCAAGTTATTCTATGGGCCTTGTATACATTGTAAACAACGACTTATTTTGATACTACACTAAAATGCTTCTTGTTTAGTTCCCTTTTTCCAATTGATATAACTTCATTGTGAAAATTACTTTTAATTTAGATTTTATCTGGAGAAGGCCACGAGAAACCGCTAGATAGTGACATCTTAAAACCGATTGTTGGGGTTGTGTTCATCAGTTGATATCTATCGGCTGATGATAATGAATAGGTTTGTCAAAAAAAAGGTTTAGTAAAAAGAGCATGGGTTTGATAATGTGTTAATTGTTTAAACAGACAAAATGAAAGGTCAGGTACCGGTAACAAAACAATGATTCAAAGTGAACGTCCGTATTTAGCATACTTATATGGATGAAAGTTTCTTCCGTATATTCTTTTGTCTATGGTAACAAGCGTTTCGTTTTAACTTTTGTAATGAATTGGCAAAAGATTAAAATAGTCTATAGCGTGATAGATCTCTCCTGCTGAAGACGGTTACCATTGCATCAATTTCCGCCGCTAAACAGTAACGTGCAAATTTTACTATGTTCCGCTTTGAGAGGTAGGTAGAGCACAGGCAACTAGAGCAGTAACAAGCCTTAAAATTTATATCCAAAGGCATTGAGCACAACGTGGTATGATCATTTATATGAAATGAAAGTCCGTTGTACTTAAAAATATTAAAGAAAACTGTGCCGTTCTTATTGATACATGACATCGCTTTCTTCACTATGTTCCTTTTGGATTAATAACCAACAAACTAGACGGTTAACATAATAAACCACATAGCAAACTAATCTTCAAGTTGACAACCAAACAAAGAAGCCGTGTGAAACTTTACACCCACTAACCAACGGTTACAAACCATATTAAGCTAAACAGCGAAATATTTACTGTTACGTACAACTTCCTTGCTAGGTTGTTGATCTTTGCGTTAATATTCCGAAACTGTTTCATCAATTACCGTAATGGTTTTAGTAATTAATTGTGAAGAGGTATTTAAAAAACTTCTTAATATCTCTCCGGATAAAGGCATCCAGCAATCTCAATGACCACTTCCCATATAAGAACATACAAATTAAAGGCACTATTTGTCTTGTACCATATTGCTTTGTTGACATGTTACTTCCTATATTCTTTGTATTTATATTCTGTATCTATTGTATACATATTCTGTCTCGTTTCTATATATTTTTTTCTTTTTATTTAACAGTGCTTTATCGCCTGTGCGATTATGACACCCTTTTATATTCTTTATTATGGTATACTTTCCCTACGTCATTGTAGATCTGTCCTATATACGTTCACGATTACTTCGTAAAGAAAAGGTTTAAATAATGATATTTAAACGTCCGTTTTAGAATCATGTTCCTCGCCTCCCCGATTCATGGAAGATTGCCATGAACGCACACGATTACCATAGACTCAAGTAATACTAACGTCTTTGTCATGGCATCGTTTTCTCATGCCGGGGGTAGAAAGACGCCGGAATAATCTAAGCAGTCTACATGAGGAGCATTATAAGTAGGATTCTTTTAAAATGAATTGATTTACATTTTAGTTTACACAAACTCGTTTACCTATTATAAGTAAAACTGCAGTTACTTAATATTCAAAATGCTCATCTTAATACAATTGTATTGCAGAAGCGAAGTCAGTTTGACCTGGTTCTAGTAATTTAAAAG
This sequence comes from Pachliopta kotzebuea, assembly GCA_018246255.1. NCBI lineage: Eukaryota > Metazoa > Arthropoda > Insecta > Lepidoptera > Papilionidae > Pachliopta > Pachliopta kotzebuea. The sequence goes on along the minus strand of DWLS01004694.1, from coordinate 2,593 downwards.
TTAATTGCGTTAGTTTACGTTTATCACGGAAACTACTAAAAGCGGAAGAATAGCATATTGCAAACTACAAATCAGCCACTGATTTTAAAAATATATATTTTATAATAATTTACATACAAAAATTACCAAAACTATGGTCTTTAGTTGCAAATCCCAAACCTGCTTCAAAATTGAGTAGAAAAAATCATAAGGTTCAGATTTATAGATACTATTGTCATGATGAATGAGGATTAATTTAAGAAGTGTTGTTAAAATATATTAATGTCATTAATCTGTAGTATATAAGTTAATAATAATGATGGTGGTAATAATAAAATGTTGTATATATATATATATTGCCAGAGAAACTATATCTCTGATATATTGAACATCGATATTGTAATGATACTGAAATTATATTCACGATATATTTATCTTGTCACCCATAAAGGAAGAGAGGAAATAATAAATTGGGAAATATCAAAGTCCCTTAGCGCGAGACCTTACACAGCGATGGAGTCTTTTAGTGACGTTCCAAGTCGATCGAATGTAAAACCATTACACACCCTTTTGTAATTTTTTATCATCATCATGAACAAACTTTTTCAAATTGTATTTAGTCTACTGCGAACACTGTTTCAGTCTTTTCTACTATATTCATTTGAACTGATGTTATCTATACCCGGTCCACTTACACACATAAAAATCAATTCGTTTTGATGTTTTCTGGTATATATAAATATTTTTGATATCCTCTCAAAAAATGTTACATCCCTTGTAGTTCTTAAAATGCCTAATAATTTTTTTTTATAACGTAGATATGTCTTGGAAGTTGTAAGCTATAATTGAAAACGCGTGACCTAGTTACACAAACATGTGTTTCTTTTTACTTCTTAATCGGAGTATCTTAAAACTTTGTTTCTTTACCAAGTAAAATCATGGAGTAAAATCGGGATAGGTTTTTTGGAAATTTTATCGATGTTCCACCAGAGTTACATTACAGTTGATATCGATGTAAACATATAATTCACAACACTACTCTCGATACAGGAAATCGCCTCGCCCGCGACCTTCTAAAGACAACTTTGCTCTTAGCAGAAGTAGTTACTACATTCTTCATTGTACGCAATTATATGAGAAATTACATGCACTCGGGGCTTTAAATTACAAAACCTTTTTAATCTCCGCTGATTTCCGTTAAACAATCGGGAAAAAGGAAGCTCGTTTCCTGGTTGTTCCCTCTCAGCAGCCTTTTAAGCTATCGCTGAAGATGAAAAAGTTGCAGCAATGCTCTAAATCTAAGATATAGTATAATAATATTCATTAGCTCAATTCTTTATTATCAGCGATCATACAAGCTATAAAACAACTGTTTAACTTTAAAGAAATATCGTGCAACTGTCACATAGATAACCTACAAGAGATTTATTATTATGTGGAGAAGGGTTATCGAGAAGATACCGTGCCTTCTGCAGGATATGAGGAGTTTTTGATTCCAAGTAGTCGTTTCCAGGGTTTAAAGCAGTCATGGGATCTCCGTACGGAATACCACGATTTATAAGTGAAACCTGAAGTAATACTCTTAAGTCTGTATTCTGACAAAGAAGAACTAAAGTCACGGGAAAAGAACTGTTATCTTTAATTGGCAGTTGATAGAACATTGCTAGAAGCACTGCTGGCCGATGCGATAATAAGGTTTTAGTGTGGTGGTCGTGTATCAGTAGGCGTAATACTACCTTATACAAGATTGACTGACGATTTAATGAAGGTTAGAACCGATCAGTATGGAGATGTCTAGCCGTGGGCATTTATAGGCTAATGATTACTTGGACACCTTTTATAGACCAATAATAAATCTTGTTTTCAGATTTAATTACCATGACGCAGTAGACGTTGGCTATAGGACGCTTGTTTAAATCTCCTTAACAACAATGGTGGACGTTGTAATCCGTTTATCCGCGTCCCGTTTAATTTACGGCGCTAGTTAATCTCTTTGATAAGCTAAACCGTACGTCTAAAGTCGTATACTTAATAGGTATACTAGTTTTTTACTCGCCTATATTTTGTTTCTGTTTTATGTAGAATAAAGAAATTGCTACCGCTACTATCATATTGCCAGTTTTCTGTTATAACAGTAATACTGCTGACTTTTACTTGGGCATATGAGAGACAGAGTATATCAGTCGAGCGCGCTTCAACATTTTTGACTTTCTTATCATCGTGGGTAGTTGAGGTCAAACGGTAGAGACCATACTCGACTTGGAATCAAATTTGATCTTTTCGTAAAGCAAAATTTTGTCGGTTACTCTACGAAGTAAGAATATAAGGAATTCCTCTAAATATGTTAACAATTATTATTATTGCCATTATAAACAATTAAAATAATTGTTTTGAAAATTTTAGAATTGAAATTTTTAACCAAATTTGTTTTTCAAAATAATATTATAGAAATAAACAGAAGTGATAAAAATGCCGGATATCACACAGGTAAAAATATGAATGAAATCATCGTAACTTTAATATCGCAACGCGGCTTTATATGAAACACGATTTCGTCGTGCCCTTGATTTGACCTTCTTGTATTAAGTACTCAGACAAGCTTCGAGCTTAACTT
>DWLS01004693.1:0-13610 GCA_018246255.1 Pachliopta kotzebuea | reverse complement strand
AGTGTTCAGCAGTAAACAACCCGCTGAAATATATTATTATACTCACTCTGCGGCAGAAGTAATATGAGGTACAAAATGTTGCCACAGCAAACTGTTGTAGGCTTCATCATTAAGAAGTTTCTTCCATTTTAGGAAAATTGGTATAGGTTCATCCGGGTTCTGTAACGGGTCCCACTTTGCTAACAAAGCACTTAGTAACGGACTGACTATGTTCCCTCCTATGGTTCCAAGACCGAACATTTCATATTCAGTGGAAAAGGATTCCTAGAAATGATACATTTGATAAAATTACATTCTACAGATCAATATCATCATAACTACGCGGCGCTATTTAGGATAGTATACACTACACCACATAGACCACATCTTGAAACATATGATGTTGCGTCACATTACCACAGTAACTCCACCAGCTACATCACCACAATTGGAGAAAAGCCTGTAGTTGTAACTAACTAGATGGACTCCTACAATGAAGACCTATTACCATTATTTTTGTATTAACGAGTACCTTTAAATCCGCAAGCACTTCATATGACGTTTCCAGAGACACATCTGGTTTATTTAGCTCCTCTATCCTTTCTATTATAGATTTTACTTTGCTTATAACACTATCTTCATCTTGAAGTTTCTTGTTGTATTCTTCTAAATCTCTCTCCAGGACCACTATCTCATCTTCTGCCGCTTGGAGCTCGCGGGCGTTTTGTATTATATCCTGAAGAAGTCATAATAATGAAAAAAGATAGCAGGAGATGTCATATCATAATGACAAAAACTGGATAGAGGAGGGCACAATCTTCAAATAAAGAATGCTCAGATCAGTTTGTAATGCAACCGATATATGTCTTGAGGAGTCGCAGTATCAATATCTGCAGATATTAAATTTCCGGTGAAAAATAAGTGTTCGAAAACCTGACATGTTCTAATAACTCCTTTTGCAGACATGTGTCATTAGTCAATTCACATCAAGCAGAGTCATAAATGTCTGTCTTCTTATAAGAAGCCCCTGTACCATAACAATGGGACTTTAGGAGAGCTGCGATTTTTAAATATAATTGTGGTAATGAAGTAACAATTGCTCTAAGAACCAATTATACGTAAAAAAGTAGTTCTTTCTTGAGCACATTATATAATATTTATTCATGAGTTCATTACCACAGTAATTTTAATAGCTACAACACCATTCAAACAGAAACATAACAATTTTACAGAACTTTTTGGCGGCAAGAATAGGCGCTGCAGTAGGCACCTAGATGACAACATTGTCACATTTATCACAAGGAAAATCACCATAGACTTCTTCCAGATCGTGTCAATCATACATACCTGTTCGCAACTGTCGACAACTAACTGCAAATTATGTGTGAGTTGTGGTGCAGAGAAATGTTGCAGCTGTCTCCTGGGTTCGTGCTCGTACCGGGGAGCTGCCGCCCTCAGCGCGTGGTAACCGCTCAGTACGCGTCTCTGTTTGCCAGTCATATCAATAACCGGCACCCTGGCCAGCTCGCTACTGTAAAATTAGTTATGTGACTGATCAAATAGGTCCCTGTGTTAAAAGGCAAGCAAATAGGCACTGCTACAAAGTGTTTGTTAAAGTTCTATTGTCGTTTTCCTCTATAAATTAAACTTCTTAATGGTTGACATTCCACACTTTGATACGGCATCTCACATCTTCCACACCATCACACATTTGGAATTCAAAACCCAAAAACTAAAAATAGTACCTGCCAATAGTATGCATTGTAGGTTTACCCTCTTGTATTACGTCAGCAGCATCACGGTAAAAGTAGCGTCCTTTGTGTGACTTCTTCCAGTTGCAAGTCTTCTCCGTTGTGCCCTTTTCCTGTTCCTCTTTCTCCTTAAGGCGTCGCTCTTCTTCCTTTTTCGCTTTTTGCTGTAATGGGAAATTGAAAAGGTTTAGTTTACATTTTTTTATCAACTTATTTTAATATAAAAGATATTGCTACAGAAAAGGGTAACAGATACATTTTAGATTTTTATATTCAAATTGTATTCTATATTGTAAAACTGATGAAGAATAATGAGTTAAGTTAAAAATAAAAACTTACAGTTGCTTTTTCCGGCCCATAAGCTCCTATAGCACCCCTGCCTTTTCTTACTGTAGCTTCCACAGGTGCAGATATACCTTGAAGATCTTTACCCAAACCCATGCCTGGTTTGTAGCCCATCTATAATTAAATAAAATTACTTAGTAACAATGTCTAAATAATGTCATACTTAAATACTGTGCAATATAAATATTTTCTGAAGATTAATTCGGATTATGATGAAAATAAAAACCACATAATTTTTATTTTGTAAGTTTTACTATTTATTTTTACAATAAATATAAGAAATTTAAGAAGAAGATAAAAGAACTCTTTGACAGAAAATATCATGGGACCGACTTTTTTTCCTTCATAATTTAGGCTTTGTAACTTCCTACCTAAAACAAGGTGTTTCTTATGTCTTGAAAATCCTATAATAATCAACAAATAAATTTTACCTGTAACAACAGTTTAGCCCCGATTCCCTTAGTATGTTTCTCCCATGCTCCGACACTACCACCAAGATTGGGTGGTCTCATACCTTGACCCTGCTTTCTAATACCAGCAGTGTCTGAAGTTAAAGGCTCATCAATCCCATCCTCTTCCTCTGAGCTGTCCACTGCTAATGGTCTGGATGAAGATGCCTCTGTAGACTGCAGCTCTAGTATTATATTATTAGTTTGTAATTACTACCAGTTAGGCTCTGTGGCCTGAAAATGTTTAGGTGAGTGCTTTGGTGCATTTTTCTACCACCAAATAGGAGCCATGCCAAGTCTACTAGTATCAAATATCGTTATATTTAGCATAAATTTTGCCACTATTATGAACTATAAACAAGATGTTAAAACTACAATGGAACATAATACCTTTATTTGCTTCTTTTTTTTTACCCGCTTGCTGCACTCCACCTGCCACAAATCCAATAGGAGCTGAAAAGTCCTTTTGTTTACGGGTCCTTTGTCTGATATTGTCTTCATTATCTTCTTCATCGCTGTCCTTTGCCCATACACCTAAAAATTATTGAAAAGCCATAGATGTAGTGACACTTAAGATGCAATCCAATGAGGTTAAAGTACTGTCGGGACCCCTGGCTTAATTTAAACTTACCATATATTTGATGTTCTTTCTTGGCTTTACGTTGTCTGTTAGGATTAAATTCATTGTCCAGGTCATAATCGGTTATTTCAAAACGTATTACTTCGTCATCAGACATTTTTTAATGTATTATGCACTGAAAACAATACAAATCTCTAATTATGTACTATTTACAATTTTATTCAATAGACTAATACTTAGAATTTGTTTGTATTTCACAATGTTGCTCTAAGTAGAGTATTTGTAAATATGATAGTATTGTTGTTACTCTGTTTATTAGAATTTGACATATTTCCAGCATCCGGTCATAAAACCTAGTATTTGCCTCGAAGTACACGTACCCGATATAAAATACAAACATTGAAACATTTATACTTTAAAGTACTTTTTATAGTTTTGCTAATAAAAACTTTTTATGTCCATTGCGTAATTTTAATAACTTTATTTACTTTTGTTATAGCAGGTAATGTACTTCAACCAATAATCAACACATCATTTTAAAGAAAACCGAAAAAATCAATTTACAAGTCATTAGGAATCGAATATGAATAATTTAATAATTTATGTTAATAACCAAGAAAATTGCTTGTGTCTAAGAGTATATCAAAATCATAATTAGATGATTTAATTAAGTATAATTATTGGAGCGGACTATTTATTCATGTGACTACAGAACAGAGTATATTATTATTGAGTTTTGTCGTCTGAGCGCAGTTGTCATGTTTGTGTTTTTGAATATAATAAAACAATAAAATTATGTAAAATTTAAACATTTAATTTTAAATCAAAATCGTGTCTATACATAATTGCGGGAGATGTATTTAATATAAGCAAAAAAGCAAAAACACAATGCTTAGCAGATTTTCTGATGTTTTGCAAACTGCTGCAGACGTCGTAAGTACTAATTTATTTATATATCTCAAAATACGTTATTGATAGATGTATAAAAATTTCATCAAGTTTACACGTATTTATTGTATTCATTTCAGCTGGCGCCGCCGGCTTCTAGGTTAGAGGATTTTGAGTACCACTGGAAAATGATTGTACATTTTTATCAGAATTATAATGATTGTACTAAAATACACATTGAAGATACCAGGATACCACACCATTTACATCAAATGTTGCAGGTTTGTGGACATATATTCCTTTTTTTAACATTTCGTATTTAACATAACGTCAAGAAACAAATGTCTTTATTAATTCTTTTCAGCTTATAGTTGAGGAGGAGAAAGAACAGCAAGGTGGAACAGTGGGTCCATGCCTGGAGGCTATTGTCCGTCGTTCCATATGCCTGCTGGATGCTTTAACAGCTCTTGCAGCTGCTGATAGGCCTCCTGGGGCAAGGGCATTGGCATTAACAACAGGGACTGCATTATTGCGACGAACAAGGCAACCTTGTGTCAACAGTGTTCATGTTTATAGGCCTCTACAGGTATATTAACTTTTACCATTACAAATGTTATTAATTTTTATTGTAATTTAATCAGACATTTAACTTAAACAAATTTAAAAAAAAAAACATTGTGTTTTAGAATTTATTGTCTTGAATCACTTACATTCTATTGTCTAAAATAGATAATACATTTTTATTTTACTTAAAATTCCTTTTAAACAAAACATAATTACATACATAAAGTAAAATGAAACTGTAACTAACCTTTGTAATATATTTAGCAGATGACTTAATATGTTTTCATAATTTTGACACAATTATGTTGTAATATACATTCTAAATACATATATGAATATATTTTTTATGGTTAGCTTTGCTTCTGGTACATGATTATTTTACAGCGGATGTTAATACAGTGCAATGAAAACCCAGCATCGCCAACAGAAAAGGAGGAAGTTGAACTACTCCTGACTTTGTGTGGGCTGGTTAGGAAGGAGCCAGGTCTTGCCAATATATTTACCACACCATTTGTGGAGGATAAAACTGCTCTTTTAAGCATACCAGATGATATACAAAAACTAATACCTATCAAAGCAAAAGTTCAAATGCCAAAGAAGAATCCCCTATTTGAAGTAGAAATGACACCCAATCCTATGAGGAATATTTCCATAGTCCGAACTAGCTCCCAGGAGGACAACGGAGGCACTGGTTGTAACAGTTTAGCTGGTGATGATAATGCTTCATGCAAGAGTCAGAAGACAGTCTATGAAGACAATGATAAGTTCCTGTTAATTGATTTGCTCCTATCTTATTTAAATAGTGCTGTAAGTAGACAATCTTTGAACATAATTTAAATTCTTATTAGAGCAGATTCCAATTTTTTTTCAGTATACTTCTAAACTAGTGTGCTTTGAACTTTTATTATAAAAGAAGTACAAATAATAAATAGTTGAAAAAAATGTGTCGGCTTCACAATGAATCTATTGATTGTAATTACATCATGGTAATGTTCATCAAATATTATCTGGACAATTTGAAACAATGACATTTATTGTTCAATTATAAAGACAATATTCCCTGCTATTGTTTGTAAACAATGACTTGCCTTAATTTAAAAATACAGATCTAACTTGCCATTTAATCACCTTCTTTACTCATATTGTAATGCATTTAAACAACATATTAACTACTCCAATCATTATCATCATGGGCCTTTGTCCATTACTGGACATAGGGCAATCTCAATACATGTACTTGAGCCTGGTCTTCAGTTATATGCATCCGGTTGCTCCCAGCCCCTTAGCACAGGTTGTCACTTCAGCAACTCAGTGGGTGTTCAATGCTGTTTGTCCAAACACAGTCTTCACTCTAACACATGTATACTCCAACAGTGGTCACTTCTGCGACAGACATGAAGTTCATTGCCATTTCAGTTTGCTTATACAGAAGGCTACTTCGTTGACTTTGGTCCAATACACAATATGTTGTCTTGGTACAATACATGATATTAATGGTTAGGTACTGGACAGTTAACCTGTGCTCACCTCTCATAATAATCTTGTTCTCATATGTTGTAAGCTCGAATTTACAATATGAAGGTGGTAGCTAAACTTCTCTACTTATGCCACCGGACTTGAGCCTGGGTCTACCATATTATAAAAAGGCAATAAACTATGGTATCAAGGATGATGTTAAAATTATGTTTTGTAATGCGAAGACTGTTCTTATCTTTGAGTAAATAAGTAAACTATTATCTTATCTGAAGTAATGAATTTTATTGCCTGCACGGTTCATTGTGTAATATTATTAAAAATGGAATGTTTAATTCTTTGAAGGATATGTTTTAAAAAAATTTAATTTTTAAGAGTCAATACAAAAATTTTAATATTTATTAATCTCCTTAATGTTTATATAACTGGGACTCAGAGCTTTCTCACTCAAGAGAGCCAAGGCTATTTATCCACTATATTTGTCAAGTGCATACCCATTTTATTTTATTTTTAAAGGACTACTTACGGCTATTATATCTTACATCAATTTGTAACATTAAACAAAGTCAAAAGCTATTTACAAGTTATCATCGATAGATAGTAAATATTTAAAAAAATAGACCACAAACAGTGAACATTCACCCAAGACATAAATACAAACAAAAATCATTAAAATATAAAAGCAACCAAAACAAAAATACAATACAATATTTGATAAAGGAACAAAAACAACCAAACAAAAATTAGATGTGTACAAAAAAAAAACACTGAAAAAAACCATTGAAAAAACATATATTATGATGTATTTTTTCTTTGGAAGCTCAATTGAGCATCGTGCCCTTACCTTAAGATTAAGCACAAGTTACTTGTTCATTAAAAAAAAACTTCAAATCTGTTTCAGTCTTTAGGCTTAATACGTTTTTAACTTGCGTACTCTTTGTCTTAGGATAATCAAGTTGTGTTGCGGGCATGTGAAGGTATCATGATAGTATCATCCTTACCTGAGGACGATATAGCCAACTTAGTAACCAGCTGCAGTCCGGTCTGCGAGACCATTATCGACAAGCTTGCGGACAAGTACAAGAGCATCCCTTCTGACGTCGATCCGAGTGATGTTGACCATTTAAACATAACTTGGGCGTAAGTACTAATCTTCTTAGTAAACATGTACAAATATGGCTAATTCCTCTTCATCTCAGAATCTACTTTTTTATTAAAAATTCAGCCCACACTTTACTGCTTATTGATCACCAGTATAATGTGAAAGCTGTAAATTTTTAAGTAATGTCTTTGTAAATTCGCCATACCAACTATACCTTTTGAGAACTCGCTAGTTTGATTTCTACCAAGTTTGAGTTTCTGATAAAAAAAAAATTGTGGGAAAACTAATATGTCCATAACAAAAACAGCATTTTTGGGCAAGCCCTGGACACATTTTCTGAAGGATTTGAGATTTATGATTGAATTACTCATTGAGACAAATAGCGGCCAATTTGAAGTGGAAACATAAAATGATCTCGTTATTATTTATTATGTTCACAAATAAAGAGACACTTCGATATGATTTGATGATTTCAGATATGTAGCACAAGATTTTGGCGATAAGGGCTACAATAAGTTTCACGGCTACAGAGAACTTACCACTTTCTTCTCCTGGTTGGATTACTGTGATACTTTAATGAAGGTAACATTGTCAGACTGATAATTGTGATCAATTTTACATATATATATATGACTGAGTGTCCCTAACGCCATCTATAATTTAAATGTTGAACTGTCATTTTTGAGTACTGGTAGTTACAAAACACTGTTCTAATTTCATAACGTAGCACGGAACGCTAGTGGGGGGTGACTAATTGACAGTTCGGTTTGCCGAACGATGGGTGTGACGTCAGGAGAACGGCGCTGGTGAGCCAGTTTTTGAAGGTTGACGCAGAAAAAGGAAATAAAGTCGGTTACGTTCACAACTACGTGCTCGGTAAAACGTGATTAATTATTTGATAAACATTGTATCTACCAACTAGGTTCAAATCCCCACGCCCTTTGATGGAAACTCCCTCTGATAAGGCAGAGGTGCCTTTATATATATATATACAATAATGTTTGTGTGTCAAGGAGTGCCACCCGGCGATCGCGTTGCACTTGTCGAGGACGTTCCGGGCGCAGTTTTTGGAAGCAGCTGGAGAGCAGGCGCTGGGCAGCGCTCGGAGCGCCACTCTCGCAGCCGCGCTACTGGCGAAGTGTCTCCGCGCTGTCGACTCTCAGGAGCTGATCAATGGTTAGACTTTATATATTACACTATTTCATGAATGGGGTCACAGCAAAACGCGGGAGCCTAACCATACTCTTATGATCATAGTACATTTTGTTAATCAACAAACGAGGCTCTCTCTTCAAACCAACCAGCATTGGGCTAGCGTAGTGGGAGATGGACCAAATCTCCGTTGTATTGGTGGAGACCTACGTCTAGCATCGGACGTTTATCTGAGGATAAGCATGACGAATGGGTTTTTTTCCTTTTATTTTGTACTAATTATTGCTGATCGGTATTCTCAATAACGATATTATGGTGGTAGATTAAGTTAGTACCACCACAGCGCTTACTTCTGTCCCACCACACAGGAGTGGGCAACTATTATTAAAGATAATAAAAGATTTTTTTCGGATAACGAGTCTACCTATTTATACCACAAAATGTTATGCCCAAGTCTGTTACCTATCTTCAGGTCATCAGAATTTTGTAAAAGAAAAATGTAGCACGTATTAACCATTACCATTTTGTTAGAGTTCTCGAACTGGCTGGTGGGTGACGGCGAGATGTCTGAATGGCCACTGCTCCTCGCATTGATAAACAACTGCCTCACTGATGACCACGATCTCACTCTAGAAACTCTGCGATTCTTCGAGGTAAACTTCTTTCATATACAATCTTAATTACTCATCCTTATTTAAACGACAATGTCCATCCATCTGTCAACTATTTTCAATCTCGATAACTACAATGGGGTAGGAGGCTGAAATGACATATAGATAGATCTCGCTTAGATAAGATCAGAGCCGTTGGAATTTTGTTGGTATGTGGTCGGGTTGTCGAGTTGTGGGTGTCCTGTTTCAAAATTTTGTATGTGCCATTTGTTATTATTAAACCTGTAGTTAGCATTGCATTAAATAATTTTAGAAGTAATGCTTTAATAAGTATAATAAATTTAAAAATAAATTAATAGCTTTTAAATATAGACTAAATTAGGGTATGGGGTTCCACAAAACCGTTTACTGGACCCAAGGCAACCTCACTTGGTCGTGGTGCACCCTGCTAATCAACAAACGAGGCGCTGGCTCCCCACCAATCCGCATTGGGTCAGCGTGCTGGGAGATGGCCCATATCCTCTCATTATTGGGAGAGGCTTGTGTCCATCAGAGGGCATCTAACGGCTGATGATGATGATGAAATATAGACTTAAGCCGTGATTAGAGTCTACAGACCAACTGCAACTTGGTCTGCTTTGTAGATAAATGGCGTTGACTCTCTTTCCGTAATAACTAACCTGTTAACCGGACAAGACGTATAAATGCGTCAGGCGTAAACAATATCGATTACGGGTAGGACATATGAATACGTCCTCAAAAATAAATGTGCACCCTGGAACGGAAGGGACGTATATTTTCGATAAAATATGATATTACGTCATCCATGCGTGTCTCGACATGAATTGTTCTGATTCTATACGTATAGAATCAGAACAATTTCTCTATTGTGAATCACTCACAGACTCAACAGAGCAAATGAAAAGTGATACAAGAAAATCAAAATCCCGGAAAGGTCGAGTGTTACAAAAAAGGTGCTAGAAAAGAATCTACTTACTGGTGTCCGAATTTTAGTGTAGCATTATGTATTAATAATTGTTTTAAAATATATCACACAGAAAACGAGTTTTGAATTTTTATATGTACCTATTGTGTAATTCTATTTTGTTTACTTGCTTTTAATTGTTTTGTGATTCCTTTTGTACTTCAAAATTATTAATAAACGGTATACATTTCATAGTTTATTATACATTTTATGAATAAATTAAAACATAGAAATATGAAATGACGGTCTCCGGGCTTGACGTATTGACATGTCCTAGCGAAACAATACGCGCCCGGTACATGTTGCATAATTTGAAAGAGAACTCCCCGGTTAACAGGTTAAGAGAGCTGTTTTATTCGAAATTGGCCAATTATAATTTTTCATTAAAGACAATTATAGAGAAGGGTACGGAGCACAGTATTAACAGACTGGTGCTCTCCCGAGTGTGCTCGAGGGGTTACTACTCGCCACAACCGCCACTTGATGAAGACGAGAGGGACAGGTTGAACGATGTGTCGCTGTGGAGGGAGAGAGAAAGAAATAGGTGAGTACAGGTACAATTCTTTTATTTTCTTTTAACTTATTGAGAATATTAATCTCCTAGAATTATATTACTAGTGATAGGTCTCTACTGCAGAGTCCATCTAGGTAGGTACCACCGTAGCTCCTATTTCTTCCCTCAAATAGTAATGTGCAAACATTACTGAGTTCTGGTTTGAAGGGTGCTGTATGAAGTGAAATTACTGGGGTAACAAGAATTATCTCCTTATGTCTCAAGGCGACGAGCGCGAAATGGTGTTGTGTATGCCATCTTAACCAACGCCACGTTGTTATGGGCAAGCGTTACACTTATTATCAGGAAATCGCCTTGTTTGTCTCGTTGCTTGGTCAAATTAAAAAAGTATGTATATCTATTCCAGAGAGGCTATGAAGCAGCTACAGCACGAGGATCACGTCAACGAGCAGATACACGACATCCTGCAGCATGAGGGACTGGACACCGCCGAGCAGCCGGACAACGACAACATACACAGGATCATTAACAGGTTGGTGAATTAAATATACTGCGATAGATAAATTTATGAAAAGGATTAAACTTTTATAATTATGATATGTTAAAACGAGATTTTTAAAAAATCGACGTGGTGTATTATTTATCTTCTCGTCATATAGTTCGCCCGGCGCATCACTATCGAGTAGAGAAGTTTGGGCGGTTTTAAAACTTCTTCGAATTCAGGTCAAAAATTAAGAATTTATGGTAAAAAGGAATAGATTACATGTTTTTTTTTAATAATCAATACATTACGTTAATGCCTAATATTTATTATTTATTACCTAGTATTTACTCTAATCCTGGCTAGACGTTTAATTAAAATAAAAAAACCAAGCATACCTATTCCCAGACGCGCATTACGAATCTTTAATATACATTAAGCTTTTTTCTGTCGCGCCTTAATAAATTTTTTCTCATATCTAAAATTATCTTACTTTATAATAAATATCAGAGACTACCGCTTTATAATTTATTAAATCTGTGCTAATAAATCAACTTAGTCTAAAAATTACTAACACTAAATATTAATCATCTTATATTATAACGCCGTATTGCTTAACAATTTTTTTATACCTTCTAGGCGACTTGAACAGCTAAAAGCGCGAATCGAAGAAATAATGGCGGACGAAAACGCACAAAGTGCCACAGATAATCAAATTGACGTTATAGATTAAAAATGGCCAGTTTTAATTTTTTCAAAGAGGTTGTGTTTAATGTCAAAATTACACCGGTTACTAATAGTCGATAATAAGTGATTATTAAACAAGATATAACTAATTATATAATGATTAAAATACTTTAGGTACTTGTATAAAATATTGCATTCTCTATTTGTGGTATATTTTATTAAAAAAAGTAATATAATCGAAAATAAAAGATAAGAATTCTTATTAAAAAGATCAAATGATGATGTTTTTGCTCATTATATTGTTTAAGAGTTTTGATTACACATACACTATTAGCAAATAATAAACAGCTATTTTGCTGTTCCCACTAATGGGATTCTGGGCCTTTATCCACCACACTGACAAAGGGCGCGTTAGTGGAAATTAGTAAATAAGAAATTACAAAATATATCTTTTCATAATAATATTGTTTAAATGTGATATAAGGTGTAAGTAAATTTTATTAGACAGTAATTTAATATAAGTTGTACAAATATTTTTTTTTAGATATGTATGTAAATATTTTCTGCATATCTGTATAAACAATTCAGTATTCTACAGGCAACACAATAATAATTTTATTGTCTATAAAAAGTGACGTTGAATATTAAGGATATTTTTTTAGATTATTTATATAAATTTAGGGGAGCTGTATATTTAAAACATCATTCATTATGAATTTTAAAATATTTTTTTATTTCTATTAATAAATGTGGGTTTGCACAGACACTAAATTATAACCTGCAAGATAATACATGAAATTAAAACATATCAACTCGGTTTACATGCTTAGCTTTAACAAGAATTTTAATTTAACTTATTCAGTTACAATTTTTTTTTAATTTTCATTGCTTTTGACATATAAAAATATTTCAACTCTTCGACAGGTGCAATAAAATCTCTTTATTATCTATGGTGTCTGTTACTTGCAATCTCTTATTTTTTACTTTTGTAATATACAAATATTTTGACTCGGATGCAATAATATATTTTTAATGTCTATGCTACTTGCATTTTAATTAATACACGGACAAATATTAACCTGTACATAGTGCCATTCGTATTAAAATGTTTTCGAGTAAGTTCCTAGTTTCATTTGCCCCGTCCTTTTGCAGTTTCCTACTGCTGCTGCCGCGTGCGGTTCTGTCCGATCCCGTCGGCTCGGACTACGAGAACTATATTCACGACGCTCAGCGACACTACCAGGTACATAGACGTATAGTCATCTTCAAGAAAAAAGCGAATAGGCATTTGCTGGCTTAATGCGCTTTACCATCATCGACCACATCTTCACTTAACACCAGGTGGGATCGTGGTCAAGCATTAACCTATACATACGTAAAAAAAAATAGTGGATGTTTTTAAACCTGCAGTAGTATCATGGTTCATAGCAGTGTTTCTTAAAGTGACCGTTAAAGTATTTTTTTTTAAAGGACAACTTAAGGCTATTATATCTTACATCAATTTGTAACATTAAACAAAGTCAAAAGCCATTTACAAGTTATCATCGATTGATAGTAAATATTTAAAAAAATAGACCACAAACAGTGAACATTCACCCAAGACATAAATACAAACAAAAATCATTAAAACATAAAAGCAATCAAAACAAAAAGACAATACAATATTTGATAAAGGAACAAAAATTAGATTTGTACAAAAAAAGACACTGAAAAAACCATTGAAAACAGTATATAAAAAGTATTCTTTATAGATCCTATTGAGAAGCTCAAATCGTTAAAAGTAGCTTATGAAAATATATTTATTTGTCATCACACACAAAAGAAATTTACAAGGAACAGAATTTGTAGCTATATATTTTACAATGTTTGTGGATCGCTGATGCTTGTGATAGGTAACAGTTCCGTGTTACTGGTCACCAGTTCTTCAACTCACGCGTAGCTTATTTAGATAAGTAAAAGTATTTGTAGTGAGTGTGTGGGTGTTGTGTATTAGTGATTTATTAAAACTTGTGAATGTGAGTGGTGGTATGTGTTCGTACACGCTTGCGA